>PVJD01003053.1:0-176015 GCA_004026545.1 Mormoops blainvillei | reverse complement strand
ATGCATCAGGATCACTGAGGGTCAGGCAAGGCATACAAGTTTACACGCCCACCCCGCCCTCCCTCTGCCAAGATTCTGAGCCCATGGGTCTGAGGCAAGACCTAGGCATCTGCATTTCCAAAGGGCCTCTGTGATTATATGTAAGTTGGCCCAGGATCATGTTTGAGAAACACTGACCTTGACTGTCAGAACTTGAAGGGCCCTTTGAGATCAGGAGGGCTAAACTGCTACCTCATGGTGTAAAGGGAGACTAGTCCCAGAGACAGGCACGTGAGGTCCAGGTCGAGTAACGTGCTGCTACCGAGCTACTGTGCCACTTTGATATGCATATATTTATATACTTCCAAGCCATTGGAGTTTTATAGCCATAATGATTCCATCCATGGATCCAAAAACCCAGGCTGGAGGAAAGACTCATGACTAGAGGGCAAGAGCACAAGTCCCCGCTGTGTGACCTGGGGAAAGCCAGCTTGCGTCTCTGTTCTTCTGTTACCACAGGGAAACTCAGCTGGCAAACAGAGCTTAAACATTTTCCATATTTCAGTAACACCTGAATCCACACCATCACTCTTAGTACATCTGTGTCACCTACCTTATTATTTACTTAAGAATTTAACTTGAACCATGGTTTTTGATTTAAAGTTATTATAAAGAAAGCTTTCACTGGTGTAAATGAAAGACAGCATTACCACTAATAAATAAAACACAACTCCAACAATAAATGCAATGAAAATGAAAGGATGTTCATAAATTCTGGCAAAGTGCCGCTGCCCACCGAAGTCTCTGAGCGTGAAACCTGCTCTCCTTCTTTTAACAAGGGGGACTGGAGAGCACTGGAAAGGTGCTCAAGACCTGTTAACATCAAACCGAGACTTTGCCCATCCTCTACACAGGAAGTTCGAACATAATTGGAAAAGATATACCTTTCTCACTAGAATGCGGTCCAGGATTATGTCATGTGGGCTTGGATACGTCCTGAAGATCTGTCTACAGGCATCCCCCAGTCGGGGAAATGCAGCTGTTGATTGGCAACTTCTAGGGAGGTCCACAAATTGCCACCGAGTGGCTTAAGGATCCCCTTTTTGGTTCCACCTGAGGACAGGCTTCAGGGTCTTGCCTTACACCCCAGGACTCAGCTGCAACTCAGATGAGTAGTAGGTCCGAGGCCTCTGGCCACCCCAAGCTGGGGGCCAGCAACTTGACCTCTGTGTTTGCCCTCAACCCAGGGAAGAAAACATGGAGCTTAAGAAGTTGTTGATGAGCAGTGGCAAAGAGGATGCCTGCGGGCGACCGGGCTCACCAAAGATAGAAGGCGCATGCAAGAAGGGGGCGGCTGGACAGCCTCAGGTATGTGGTCAGAAACCCCTTCCACAGTGTCGCTGAGTGCTGGCGCCCAGCCCCCATGGCCACCTCCAGTGGCAGTGAGCTCACTGCCTCCTGCTGCAGCCAACTCCACTGTTTGGAGGTTGTGGTTCTTAGATGGCTTTTCTTGGGCTTGACCAGACAACCCACCTCCTTGGAGCTTCCACCACTCAACACTTAGTCTACCTTCAGCCACGTGGAGCATCCATTCCCTGCGACATACACTAAGGCTGCCGGCCACAACGGTGGCTCTGTGCCCCGCCCCCATAGGCCCTGTCTTCTCCAGGCTGGATAGCACCAGTTCCTCCAACTGTGCCTCAGGGAAGGTGGCAGCGAGTCCTTCGCTCAGTGCGAGCACGTTCCCTGAACACATCCTAGTTTGTCAAGGTCGCTCTTACAGGCTGGCTCCCAAACATCAGTTTAACATCTGAGATATTCCAGGGAGGATCAGTGTGTTAGCCCCTGCAGGCCTCTCAGGGGACTCTGCTAAGTTCCCGTGATTGTGTCCTAGAGCCTACAGCATGGAGAGAGGAGGGCATGGCCTGGAAATGCCGCCAGGCCAGCGGACTTGCCCCCTCCTCTCGCCCTGGCCCACACCCAGGCCCGGAGCAGGAGCCGGCCCCCTCCTCCCTTGCGTGGCTCTGCCTTTCCCTGGGCTGCAGTAGAGGACTCCATGTCTTTAACAAGCCCCACACCTATGTAATAGCTGTAATTATCCTAATGACAGTTCTTGTTACTGAAGAGTTTATCCAAGGCTGGTAAATCCATTGTCCTATTTGGACTTCTCCACCTGTAAGGTAGGAAGGCCAGGTCTATTACTCCATGACCCAGCCATGCCAGGGGGCTACAAAGGACGACCTTCCAGAGGTCACATGCCATCCTGCACCATTCGCTGTCCGGCAGACCTGGGGTCCAGCGGGGAACCGTGCCCGAGGAGCCCCGTTCTGCCTCCGTTTCCTGGAGCCTGCCTTGTCTGCCCTCTTGTGGAGTGACTTGGGGCCTCCTCTGGTCTCCCCTGGATTCTTGCAGTTATGTAGGCAGACCTCTTTATTTTTCCAAAGCCCTTTAATATCAACTCATCTCACTTGACCCCCTGGAAAGGCCAGACATTCTTAACCAGCCTGCCCAGAGGAAGGTACCGTGGGTAGGCATGCCCGGCGGTGGAGCCTGGGCCCGAGTCCGACGTAGGTGGAATGCTGCTGCCACCCTGAACTAGTTATGCACACTCTGGCCTTGGTCTCCGCCTCTGCATAATGGAGATATTAACCTAGGTCAGAGGGTTCAGTGATGTGATGCCAGTAGAGCAGGTTTAGTGCTTGGCATGTGGTCAGCCATCAACATTAGCTGTTGCTTTTTATGGCAGACTTGGTGCCAGCGGCCAGGTAGTCTGACTCCTCTCTTCTTTGTGGAGGTTAAGAGTGTACGCTTTGGGAGCCTGACATCCCCCTTTTCCACCTTCCCCAGTAATGCTAAGCACAGCGCCCCCTCCAGGAGGCCCCCCAGCCTGCTCCCTTTACTCCTGTTCTGTGGTGTGCTTACAGACCTTGCCTGCAGAGGGCACTTGAGCCTCCCAAGTTCTGCCCTCAGGACTCACTCCAAACCTTAAAGGCCTACACAGCCTTGGTTCAGTGATCAAAACTAGTAAACGAACTTGGGCACAGTCCTGTTAACTGAACTGCAGACTTCTTAGGTTTCACCAGTTTTCCATTCATGTTTTTCTGTACCAGGAGCGATTCCAGGTCCCACAGTGTATTTAGTTGTCAAGACTCTTTGGTCTTCTCCAAACCTGTGTCAGGGCCCAGTGGTTCTTTGTCTCTCATGAGCTCGACACGTTGGGGTTTACTGACCAGTTATTTTGTAGAATGTTCCTCAGTTTGGGTTTATTGGACGCTTTCTCGTGATTGGATCGAGGTTATGGATTTCGGCAGGACCACCATAGGAGTGACATCATGCCCTTCATGGGGCATCATATCAAGGCCACATGATGCCAGTGAGCCTTATTACTGTCGACCTGGATGACGTAGCTGAGGGGCAGTCTGTCAGGTTTCGCTACAGCGAGTGACATGTTTTCTCTTTGTAATTAATAAATACTTATTTTTGAGGAGAAACTTGGAGGCTGTGCACATGTCGTGTTTCCTTACACTTTTGCTCACTGATTTCAGCATCCACCGGTGAATCTCGCCCCAGTGATTTTGATAACTGTAGTATTAGAATGGCAACTTGCTATTTTCCTCATTCCTTCTGTACCCACTAATTGGAATTCTTCATTAAGGACAAGCTGTCCCTTCTTCCCACTTAATTATTCAGCTATTTCTTTTTATCAGTATGGACTCAAGGATATATATTTTATTCTTGGGGTGATAATCCAATACTATCATGATTTATTTTCTTATTCTCACTGTTCCAACTTGGCCATAAGAAGCTCTTTCAAGTTGTCTCCTTTGCCCATTTGACATGCCATTATTATTGTTGTTATTGCTGTTAAGCACTTTCTTACTTTCTGGCACCATAAGGTGCTCCAAACCCATTCCCTGCCCCACCCCTGGAATTAACCATGTGTCCAAGGAACCTTGTTCTTTTTGTTGGAGAATGGTATTTAGAAGCCAAGACCTGGGCCCTGGGTGTGCTCATTGCTACTGGAGTGTCACTGCTTTAGGCTCTCTCGGAGGAGAGAGCTAGGAAGTATATGTACATGTACTAATCATACATACATACATCTTTATTTTTGTATCCTTCTAAAAGCATTTTAAAATCATCATTTTATAAAACTTTTAAAAATAGATCACTCTTGTCTCCCAGGCCAGGGGATTGTCAGCTGCTGTGGGGTAGGGGAGAGGGGGCAGCCGGCAGTACTTCAGAGCTGGATCCTGAGCCGGGAAAGAAGTGGCCGCAGGGGAGGCAGGGGAGGCGTGCAGGGGAGGCGGACCTAGGAGCCACTGCGAGTCGGAGGCGGAATAATGATCTCAGGGGACTTCCCCAAGGGGGCTTAGTCATGGGTCATGGTGGGGTTGTGCAGCAGTGGCCTGTGCGTGAGATGGTAGAGAGGTGGGAGACTGGGTGAGGGGCCTTAAAAGAGCTCTGAGTGGTGAGAGAATAGTTATTTGAGGCTTTGCTAAAGGCATCTCTGTTTCTCCCCAGGCTAGTGTGGCAGCAGGTAAGATGCCAGAGGCGGGAGCCTTGGGTGCAGCTGAGAAGAAGGTGAAGATGCTGGAGCAGCAGCGCACAGAGGTAGGTGGCCTCCTGGGACTCACAGAACAAAGGCCCTCCCTTGGCTCTGGCTAGTCCCAGGTCACCATGGTGAGTTGCCATGGTGATCACTGAGCTATCTGGTCATGGGAGAGACAGCTGTCTTGTCCTAGACTCTTGTCTCTTGGTCAGACCCCTTGCCCACAAGGGTCACGCCACGTAGGTGGCAGTTTGGGGCACAGCCTAAAATTGTTGGGAGGGGAGGGATAGTTTAGGAAGGCCAAATCCTGGATGGTAGAAAGAGGTTGTGATAAGGGAGGCGAATTTCAGCCTCAGGAATGGGGAGCCTGGAGTTCATCTGTCAGCATGCAGCTGGTCTAGAGAGGGACTGTCATAGCAGGAGAGATCCCACACCTTCTTGTGGCACTGCTTATAACCAGCTGAGAGTCTGCAGAAAGTTGAGGTTATCCCCTTGAGTCTCATGTATGTTCCTCCTCCATCTCCCACCCCCAGGCCATATTCCAGGTGCACCCCAGTCCTCTGTCCTCCTAGCCCCTCCTCTCCACAGAGTTGGGGTCCCTCTCTAGGTCCCTGGGCCTTTCTGCTTCCCTGGTCTGCGAGCACATTTGGAGGTCGGGCTCCTTTAGTCTTTTGCTTACATGCATATTAATTTTAGTTTTCTGTTTGTATTGCTGTAAGGTGTTTTTTTCCGATTCTAATTATAAAAAGATTTGAGAATCTCACCTCCTAAAGATGACCACAGTTCATAACAATTCATTACATCGTCCTTGTTTTCCTCCATGTATTTACTGATGTATAACCTGTTTTTAAAAATAGCAGAAACATATTTTGTGTACTGCACTGAAAAATTTTTTCCTTTTTTTCTTTAAAATAAACTGTATCTTTGAGGGTATATGTAAGTATATATGTAAATATACCTTCAATTCTGAGTACTTTTTATTCTCTGTTTCTGAAATTGGGATGCCCTTCCCCATCATTTTATTTATTTAATGATGCAGGGTGGTTTTTTGTCCCTGAGGAATTGTTATGTTGAGAGTATGGCAGGTCAGTAGTG
This sequence comes from Mormoops blainvillei, assembly GCA_004026545.1. Lineage (NCBI taxonomy): Eukaryota > Metazoa > Chordata > Mammalia > Chiroptera > Mormoopidae > Mormoops > Mormoops blainvillei. The sequence goes on along the minus strand of PVJD01003053.1, from coordinate 170,392 downwards.
CCCTCACCTTAGAGCCGAGGGGGTGTATGAGGTTTTCTGAATAGCTGCATAGTGCTCCATTTGCTGGTTATCTCATAGTTTCCCACGCTTGGGTTGGCCGCTAGATTTTTCTGTAATACAAACATTATTGAGATGATCAGTGCTATACATATATTTTTATGTTCAAGTGCTTCTCTTGGTTACTTTTTTATATAGTGGAATTATGGAGTTAGAATGAAAATTTGAAGTTTTTATACATAGTCCCAAACTGCCCTCTAAATGGGTATGTGTTACATAATTGTACATGGAACTTACGTACTGTTTTTTAGTGTCTTGGTGTTATCTCGCTGTCCTGGCAAGGATAAAACATGGCGATTGATAAAGGGGAATCGCTTTGAGCTGCACTGAGTTGTTGAGAAGTGAGGGATTGAGGCAGTGTCTGTAGCCAGCCTTCGCACATGCCACGTGCTCCTCGGGAAGCTGGTGTGCGTGGGGTTGGCTCCCTGTGGTCCTTCTCTGCTCACCCCTTCTAACCCCATCTCTCCCCATAGCTGCTTGAGGTGAACAAGCAATGGGATCAGCATTTCCGGTCCATGAAGCAGCAGTGTGAGCAGAAGGTAGTGTGGGAGTTACCGAAAGTCAAGGCTGTGCCCAGGTTCTTGGCTGCTGTCAGCACATCCCCACTGTCCTGCTTGCTGCATCCTTCTCGGCAGCTTTGAACCCTGGACAGTCACCCTCACGCACCCCATCCCTCTGCCTCTGAACCCAGATCACTGAGCTGCGCCAGAAGCTGGCGGACCTGCAGAAGCAGGTGGCGGACCTGGAAGCCGAGCGGGAGCAGAAACAGCGTGATTTCGACCGCAAGCTCCTCCTGGCCAAGTCCAAGATCGAAGTGGAGGAGGCAAGTGTGACAGCTGGGCCCTGCGGGTTCAGCTCCAGGAGGTCTGCTCCTCCCTGCTCGTTAACCAGGAGTTCGGTGGAGAAGACAAGGTGGGGCAGGAGGCAGGAGCCCGGGTTCGGGTTCTGCTGCGGAAGGGTGGTGTGGCCAAGGGCCAAAGCACTTTCCTTCCCTGTGCCCCAGCTCCCCCTCTATAAAAATTGAGAAGATTGGATTAGCTGTTGCTTTTATATTTTCTTATTTTCCTTCCGGAGAACTTTTTGTTCAGTTAAAATCTTATGGGTTAGGGTAGCTGGGTGGGGGTGGGGTGCTGTTCATTATTTCGAGTTGGGATGGCTATGTGGGGGAGGGGTTGAAACAGGAGACAAAGCTTCTTGATTGTTCATCTAGTCCTAGTTCAGCAGAGCATATGCTTGGCACTGTGCGGGGCACAGAGACTCAGCGGTGAACAGTCCAGCCCCGCCTTGGAGGGGGAAGAGACTCAAAACAGTGGATTACAGGAGCAAATAGGCAGAAGTGTGTGAAGAATGAAGCGCTACACAGAAGAAGTTACAGGGATGGGGAGAGGGCAGGAGGAGGAGCCAGGTTCATTCTAGGGGCCGGGAATGCATCCCCTGAAGCAGTGGCCTGTGACTGGCACCAGCCGAGGCCCTGCAGGATCCTGTTACAGCTGAAAGAGGAAAGGCCATTTGACCCCCAGGCTAGTGGGAGATTATTTGTCTCAATGTCCCCCCTTTCGTGGGAACTGGGCCCAGTCATTGTTTAGCTTAAAAGTGGACATTTTCAACTCAGATTGCATTTCAGAGTTCCCTCTCATCAGCATGTGACACCAGGGGCCTTATCTAGGCTGTCAGCCTGCGTCAGTGACCACCCCTCCCCTTGAAGATGAGTGTGAGGGAGGACACTGCCTATCTTTTCTCTTGAGTGTAGTCACATCTTGTGAGTGTCAGCCAGACCCCTGGCTCTTTGGTCCTGTCCCCTGGCTCACATCTGTAGGTGGACCTGACAGTGCCACCCTCTCAGCTTGGGGAAAGAGTGGCCCTGTAGAGAAGGACATGTGGCGACAGGAGCTATGCTAACCCTGGAGCCTCCTTAGCGGGAGTCCAGACAGCACCTACAAGCTCTGACCGAGGCTGCCCTCGGCAAGCTCTGGCTGCCCGCCCCTATTTTAAATGCTTTCTCTGACATGCAGGGTGAGAGAGAGCACCTGAATCAAGAGACCTGGGCTCTAACCCCAGCTCGCTGTGTAGCCTGGGATGAGTCACCTCCCCTCTCTCTGTAGTCATTTCCTGTCACGTAAAGGGACTTGCTCTCTATGGGCCAACCCAGCTGTGGCCCTCTGCAGTGAAGAAGCCCTCACTGTCCCATAGTGGGGGGTGGGGCAGCACTTCCACCTTGAAGCCTTCCCTGATTTCTTCTCAACAATAGTGTTCTCTCTTTTAACCTCATAGTACTGTTTCTCTGTGGAGAACACTTTCTGCCTTATGCTGCATTTATGTGTTTGAGTGCCTCCCCTTCTCTAGGTTCAGAGACTATAAGAGCAGAAAGGCCCTTTAGAGAGTCTCAGTGGTTCTCAATTTCTGTGTGTCACAGAAGATGCCTGTGCAAATATGGCAGAAACTATGGCTTTTCTCCCTAGAACATTGCACAGAGAAAATTTTGCATTCAGTTTTGGGGCTCTCAGACCTCCTGAAGCGTATCTGTGACTCATGTTAGGAAGCCCTTACCTATGGCAGAGAGGTAAGATTAGACCAGGGAGGGCTGTGACAGTGCCCCAGGTGTCAGCAGGCTACTAGAGGAGCTGATGTCAGAACCCAGTGCCATTCTCTCACCAAAATGGGCCTCACTGTTCAGACCGCAGAGGCCCTGCACAGCACGTTGTGTGTGAGCATTGTGAGGGCTGCCGAGTGAGAGCGAGGGGTGGTGGGGCGTGCCTGGGTGAGCGTGGGGCAGGCAGCGCAGGGAGGCCCGGCCTCCTGGAGAGGCTCCCTGCTTACCAACCCTGTGCTTCCCGCAGACCGACAAGGAGCGGCTGTCAGCAGAGGCCAAAGAGCTGCGCCAGAAGGTCAGGCACCTGCAGGATCAGCTGAGCCCGCTGACCCGGCAGCGGGATTACCAGGAAAAGGAGATCCAGCGGCTCAACAAGGTGGGCACCTCGGCCCTGGTCCCTTGGGCAGGCAGAGCTTCCTTGAGCCCAGCTGCCATGGCCACCCCATCGCCAGTGCCCCTGACCCTCAGCTCAGTAGGGGCAAGTCTGGGTCAGGGTGCCGGCACCTCAGCGCTGCCCCGAGATTCCCCCGCCTCTGCCCTCCCCTCCCCTCTCACTGAGTGGCCAGCCTGGGACAAGCCTGTGCCCACTGCCCCTCTCTGCTGGGACATGCTGTTTCGTCATATAGTGCCACCCTGCTCAGGTCAGCGAGGCCTTCCCATAATCTCATGCAGGTCACCCTGTTCTGTGCCCCTAGAGTACCGGCAACACCTTTCACATCTGTTCTGGTATTTTCTTGTGATTACTTTTTAAACATTCTGTCTTCTCATGCAGTGGTGGGAGTTGCACATCTTCTCTAGGGCATGTACCCCCACACCTGGCACAGTGCCTGGTACCAAGCACATGTTCAGGAAGTACCCACTGATGAGAGTGGATGAGCACAGGCCCGAGAGTCTCCCCCTTGTGGAGTGGGATCCAGGGAGGCGGGGCACCCAGGGTGGGCTGTGTAAAGCAGAAACCCTGTTCTCTGAGCCAGGGTGCATGGCAGTGGGCCGGGCCAGGTCTGTGCCCTCTCTGGGCCTCCACGTTGCCCTCTGAACCCTGGTTGGACTCACTCCAGCCCTGCGCACCGTCCAGTGCAGGGGACAGAGGAATGCACCAGTGGGAGGGACCTTTGAAAGGAAACGTCCTCCGAAGGCCTGCAGGACGCATTGCATCTGTGGGCCAGCTTTTCCCTCCCATTTCATTTTGGTGTTTCAGAAGCATTGGTTATGCCGAGTCTGAGGTCTTTGGGACTTGATCTCAGAGGAAGGAATGATTCGTCCCAAGCTGGGGGATTTGGGGTCTGAATCCAAGCAGAATGTTGTCCATGGTGCTGGTCACAGAGATGGCGCAGGCAGAATCACTGTCCTCCAGATTTCCTCGGCCTAGCTGGGGACAGAAACATGGGTGTGGATGGCTGGCGCGAGGCTCTCTCTGCCCCTGGGCCTCCGTCCTCTCACCTAAAAAACAGGGCAGATGGAGTAGGAGGCGGAAGGGAGCCACGGCCCCCACTCGCAGCACCCTGAATTGACCTCTGGCTCAGCCGTGACCCTGTGTTTCTTGGGGAGTCTAGGGAGTCGAGTGGGGGCCCAGGTGCAGGCTGAGGAAGGTGTCCTCTATCTCCATGCCGTCTGGGTTGGCACCTTGGGCTGTGCTGACACATGGCGAGCAGAGGCCCTGCTGTCCACGGGGCTGAAGTTCAAGTGGTGACAAGGGTGGCCAGTCTCGAGAGGTGTTCCATAGTTCTCGAGTAACACGTCAACAGGGTTGAAGGAGAAAACCAGTTACAAGAAACCTTTTAAACTGTGAGCAAGTTGAAATTAAAATCCAGTCTAATCTCACTGCAGAAGGGTTGGCTTGGTGGGAATGGGTTGTAGAACCTGAAGATCTAAGGGCAGGGCAGTGGTTGAGGAAACTGAATTCTCCTGACGGACATAATATTCCTTCTAGGTGTAGGTACTGGCATTGAGCCACACCTGCTCAGGGGAAGGGAAATTCTCCCTTTGACACGAAGATCCCAGTCTAGGCTGCTGGTTAGCAGCACATGCTGGGTTTGAATCCCCACTTTTCTATTTGCTAGTGCTGTGACTTCGGACAAATCATTTCAGGTCTCTGAACCTCTGTTCGGACATCTATAAAATGGGGATGATAGTCTTTTCGTCCCAGGACTGTGGAGAGGATTCAATGAAATGATACGTGTATAGCGTTAATAAGTAGGGTAGCATTTATAAAATAGTACTGGTGGTGGTGGTTATTATTATTGTCATTATTATCAGGAAGCGGGTCCTTGAGGATGACCCTGCCAGTGGGGCCTTTCAGGACTTCTGCTGATGGGCGCATCTCCTCTCTTCCTGATCTCAGGCCCTAGAGGAAGCACTGAGCATCCAGGCCTCCCCATCGTCTCCACCAACAGCCTTTGGGAGCCCAGAGGGAGCTGGGGGTCTCCTCAGGAAACAGGAGCTGGTCACGCAGAACGAATTGCTGAAACAGCAGGTGAGCCTGAGGGGCAGAGGCCAGGCGGGAGGCGCTTACTGCTCTGCTGCTTGGTGGGAGCTGGAGCATTCTGGAGTGCCCAGAAGGGGCCCAGAGTCACGGGTCACGGGGGAGCTATACTTAGTAGCTCACTTTCTAGCCATTGGCCAGGGCCCCGATCTGGTTACAGGGTTAACCCCTTCCAGCAATGAGTCCCTCATTAGATCATTCCTCTGCCACCTCTAGGATTTCTGTACCCCGGCTGTGCCACTATTTACCTAATATTTTAAGAATAAATTTTAAATAAATTACTTTCAGTAAATGTAATTAAAAGAGCCTTATCTCACTACTATAAATAGGAAAACCTGTTCGTTTATTATTTGCATAAATAGTCACTGTAAGCAAGAAATACAGTAAAAGCCCAACAGTGTTATTAAACTCTGGCTGAATATTCTTGTCTGATGAAGACTCCTGAATTTGAATCCTCTTTCCCGTCATTTAAGGGAAATTAACACATAGTAGAAAGGCATTAAAGACCTGCTAGCATAAAATGGAGACTTTCTCCTGGAGGGACCCAGGAAGATTGAAAGGTGATTGAAAAGGTCATAGCTGTCCTGTGTGTCTGTGTGGTGCCAAGCTGTGGGCGCTTCTAAGTCATCTGGAACCAGGAAGGATTTGAATTTGCAGGCTCAGAGCTGGAGCCGCGTCCCAGCCTCTTCCCCGCCAGGCACCCCCGGAGCCTTGGCAGAGTTTTGTAGGCCTTCTGCTCTTGGAGGGTCTTCCATCCACACTCTGGTCCCACAGCCCCCGCCTGTGGCGCCGAAGCAGAATACAAGGATTGGACTGGCTAATGGCCATAGATCCCTTGTTTGAATGAAGCCCTGTGTTGAAACTCAGAATATTAAACTGAGGGATCCAGAAGCACACTGTTTGAAGTTGGGGGCGGGGCTGTCGAGATGCGGTCATGACTCCCAGCAACAGGTCCTGGCTCTGGGCCTGAGCAGGTCTGAGGCTCCGCTCAGAGCTGCCCCTCCTCCCTTACCTCGCCGCCCCACCCCCAGGTGAAGATCTTTGAGGAGGACTTCCAGAGGGAGCGCAGTGACCGAGAGCGCATGAATGAGGAGAAGGAAGAGCTGAAGAAGCAGGTGGAGAAGCTGCAGGCCCAGGTTACCCTATCAAACGCCCAGGTGAGAAGAGCATGTCCAAGGAGGGGGGCAGTGGTCTGTCCTCGTGGTCGTGGTGGGGGGCATAGATTGGTGCTCTGCCCTCGTGGTGGTGGGGGTTGGTGAGACTGGATGTCAGATAGATCACTCACTGCTTCTTCTTCCAGCTCTGCTACTGAGTTTCTGTGTACGTCAGCAAGACACCCCACCCCCAACTCTGACCTCTAGCTCTGACTTTCCACAGTCGCTTTTGATGCCTTCAAAGAGCAAATTTAGGGATTGGCCGTTAGTCCCCCACTGTCTCGCAGCGTGCAACTAAAAAATGTTGCCCTGGAAGCACAGAAGCGGTGAGCTCAGTGGCACCCTTCTGACCTGTGTGGAGCTCCAGAATGCTCCAGCTCCCACCAACACAGGTGGGAGCCCACAGCAAACAGACCTTACCTGTAGCCACCGGCCTGGGCTGTGCTCTGCCCCACAGGGCCCTTCCCCAGGGCTGGGCGACGGAGGACAGCCCAGACTGGTGGCCCCGTGCATCTGCTGGTCAACCCAGGGGCTGCTGAAGTCCTGAGTCCAGGCTTGGCCAGGACGCACTGGGCCCAATGGTTGTCGCTCCCCCCTTTCTTTTCTCAGCTAAAAGCATTCAAAGACGAAGAGAAGGCGAAAGAAGCCCTTAAACAGCAGAAGAGGAAGGCAAAGGTGAGGGGCTCGAGGGAGGAAGCAGCACTCACCTTGCCTGACCTTCAGGGAGCTGCAGTCTGGTGGGAGAGGCAGTGTTTGTTCAGGTGCCCACCTAACTCACGAGGTCATGCAGGTAGAGCACTGAGAACGGTACTTGGGGCAGAGTCAGTACTCAGGTCACATTAGCTATCATCATTGTTGATATTCCATGCCCATGTGGCAGCCTTCCCTGTCCATATACCAGTGCTCTATGCCTGTGTAGCAGCATTGCATGCCCAGGTACCAGCCTCCAGAGAACTAAAATTCTAGAGGATGAGAGAGGAGATGAGATGGGTGTCACTGGGATGGCCTGTGACAGGCTGCACAGGCTAGAGCCAGACGCCAGCCTTCCTTGCAGGCCTCAGCAGAGCGCTACCACGTGGAGGCCCACCCGGAGCACCTCTGCGCGGCCTACCCCTATGCCTACCCGCCCATGCCGGCCATGGTGCCGCACCACGGCTTTGAGGACCGGTCCCAGATCCGATACCTCCCGCCCCCCGTGCCCATGGAGCACCCGCCCCCACTCCCCAACTCGCGCCTCTTCCATCTGGTGAGTCTATATCCCTCCCTCACCCCATGACACACACAGAGGCTACCGCAGACACTTTCTAGAGGGCAAGAGCAAGTGAGGGTGTCAGAGACTCCAGCCTGGGCTCCTTCCCCACAGCACTGGTGTGCGGGCAGATGCTATCCCAGGGGCAGGACTGTCCAGTCCAGAGCTGCTCGGGGTCACTGATGTAGGACAGAAAAGGCTAAGAGGGTGGGGGACAGCAAGGAGGGCTCCCTCCAGCCCCCCAGGCCAGGCATGTCGGAGTTGGGGTTTGACTTTTTCCTGTGACTTCCACGTGTAGTCAGGCACTCCTGACCCTCACCGTGCATTCTTTCCCTTGCCTTTTTCTCTTCCTTCCCTTTCCTTTTTGCAGTTTCCTTTTATTTTATTCTTCTCTCTCTCTTTTTTGCTTTTCTTTTCCTTACTTATCATTACTTCTCCAAAGAGCTGCTGTTACCTGTTCCATCCTGTCCAGCCCCTCTGCCACAGCTCCCCCTCAGGCATCCCCACTCACACTGGGACAGTGACAGCAGCCCCCTATCCAGCATCTCTTCCAGCTTCTCTCCCTGTGACGATTCTTTACGCACATCTTTAAACACTGGAGTACAGTGTGAGGTTTAAGAAATTGGAGTAATAGGGACCTGGATTCAAATAGAAATTTGGCTGCTTTCCTAGATGAATGACCTTTAAAAAGTTACATAACTCCCCTGAGCCTCAGTTTCCTTACCTGTAAAATGGGGATGACAACCTGGATTGTTGTAAGGATTCAGTTACAGTCAGCCCTCCATATCCGCTTGTTCCACATCGATGGATTCAATCAGCCGTGGATTGAAAATATTCAGGGAGGTAGAAGAGGGTGATGGCAGAGATAAATGGTGACGGAAGGAGACTTGACTTGGGGTGGGGTGAACTCACAATACAATATGCAGATGATGTATTGTAGGATTGTACACCTGAAACCTGTATAATCTTATTAACCAACATCACCTCGATAAATTCAATAAAAAAGAAAATATTTGGAAAAGAAATATTATGTTGTTCCCATGTACTGTTGTAGTGGGGCCTCTAGTGCTTGTGTCTCTACTGAACAAGTGCAGACCTCTTTCTTCTCATTATTCCCTAAACAGTACAGTGTAACAGCTGTATACCTAGCAGTTACATTGTATTATATAAGTAATCCAGAAATGATTTAAAGCATATGGGAGGATATTCATAGGTTATATGTATATGCAAATACTACAACATTTCATATAAGGGACTCGAACATCTGTGGACTTCGGCATCCTTGTGGGGGTCCTGAAAGCAGTGCCTTGAGGATACCAAGGGACAACTATGTACTTGATTAATAAGTATTTAGTACTGGTTTGGCACCGTAGCTGCTATTGTAATTTTCAAGTGTGGCTATTGGTTACTAAGCACCAGTCTTGTTGCAGCCAGACTACACCTGGCGGCCACCCTATGGAGGGATGCGCAATCAGACCTCCCAAGTGATGGACTCACCCACGGCCAGGCCTGCAGAACCAGGTAAGTGTGATCCCCTGGTAGAGAGGACTTTTGGAAGGGTCTCAGCTGTGCAGAAACGGAGCGGGCTCTGCCAGGAGGTACCGTGCCACTTCTCAGAAGGTGTGCAAGCAGAGGCTGCAGGCAACGTGGGGGCAGTGTGGTTGGAGGAGTTAGTGGCTGGGAGGGGGAACTGGGCTGCTCAGCCGTTTCCTCCTGTTCCCCAGAGTCCTGGAGGCTCTGTGGACCCCTCGGAGGCTGCTCTGATGAGGGGCAGAAGGTAGCCAAGTGGGCAGGGCTGTCCCCTCCTCCAGAAAATGCCCCACTTCTGGGATCTGGAGCCAGACTGACTAGGCTCCAATACTTTCCAGATCTGGGACTTTGGGCAGGTTTTTAAAAACCGCTCTGTGCCCCAGCTCCCTCCTCCATAAGGGAATAAAGTCTGCCTTCTTCGTAGAGCTGAACTGGATGGGTAGACTGATGAACGTACCTAAGGCACTTAGCCCAGGGCCTGGCACGCGGTAATACTCTATAAGTCTAGCTGTTATTTTCACTGTTAACTGTATTGGTTTCCACAGGACTTTGAAACCTACTGTACTACCTCATCTTTAAGTCCTCAAAATTTTTGTTTATTTAGACTCCACAAAAAATGACCACAAGGGGCCTCAGTGAGACTAGATTACGACACTTGGCTCCACCTTCGTCTTGCAGAGCCAGCAGACCTCAGATTATCAAAAAACTAGAGGTCACGTGCTCTGTGTGGCCACAGTGTCAGCCAGACAGGAAGCTGCGATGGGCCACCAGCTTGTGCCCCAGACTCCAACCTGAACTGTGTACAGACTGGGGAGGGTCCACTCAGAAGGCTTCCATCTGGGCCCTTCCTTTGGCCTGACTGGAAAAAACTCGCTATCCTGTCCCCGCGTGAAGAGAGGACCTGCCATCCTTTGTGGAATCCACCAGGGGACGTCAGTCTCAAGAGTGGTGTGCAGCTGAGACTCTTGTTCTTTCAGACTTCCCCAGAAGTGGGCCAGCCCTTCTGGGAACCACGTTCAATACATGTGTGTGTTTAATTTTTGCTTCAAGCTCTGTAGTAGAAGACCTAGACCACGCCCATTCCTTCCCCTCCGTGCGGGCGCAGCTGTGGGAGGAGTAGGTTTGCCTCCGGGAACAGAAGATTACCACAGGATGTTCTTCCATCCCACGACAGCTTTGCCAGTGCCACTGCGGCCTGGGTTGAAGGCCTCCCAGCCACACCGGCCGAGGGACCCCGGCCTGGAGCTCCAGGCCCTCCGCCTCACCACGGGTGGTTTCTGGTGCTGGAGGCCGAGCTTGGGGTGGCTGTCCTTGGCAGGGCAGCTCTTTGTATGAATCTTGGATATAACTCAAATGGTAGATTCCGTGACTGGTGTTTTTATGTCCCAGCTAGCATTCCCCTCCCAGTCAATCCCTGCTCTCTGCGCTATTCCTGCAGTCTCCTGAGAACATCACCAGTAGTCTTGGCTGAGAGCCCCTGGGGTCCTGCTCAGAGCCCCTGGGAGAGTGGGGCATCTGGGGACAGTGGAAGGAGCCTAGGCTGGGAGTCGGGACATGGGTCTAAATTCCAGCCTGCACCTCACTCATCAGGAGACATTGTTCAAAGCTTGGGCCCTCTGTGCACCTCAGTTTCCTCACCTGCAAATGAAACACCTCATCTCAGCCCTAGCTGCCTTGGAGAATTGAGGGAGGGAATGAGAATAGATGTTTCATAAACCCCAAACGCCGAGTGAGAGAAGCAGAGTGGGCCTAGGTAGACACCAAAAAGCAGGGCCTGAAGCACCCCCTTCCTGTCTTTTCTCTTCCTCCCACCCCCCCCCCCCTTTAAGGAAGCACCACAGTAGGCTCGGCTGCTGCAGAAAGGCCTTTACTGGGCACACAGGGACAAGTCTCATGCCAGTGGGTCAGGGTGAGGGGTAAGGGCACATCCTCCGAGGTAGCAGGGGAGGCATCCCTGCCTGTGGGCTTCAGCCTGAATGCACTAAGGGGCTGGCCCTTCAGACAGGCTCAGGGGAGGTCCGCCCACAAGGGCTTCGGGCCCCTCCTTCATGGAGACACCACTCCTGACACGGGGAATGTGGCCTGTGCTCTCACGTCCGCCTTGGCTGCTCAGGGGGCATTATGGGGTGGGGTCAGGGGCTTGGGAGGGCCCTTCAGGAAGGAGAGAGGCTGTACAGTGGACAGGAGGGAGCTTGGACAGTGTGGTAGACCCAGAAACTTCTGGGCACTTCAGTGGTGGTATTTAGAGGCAGTGGGAGATGCTGGCCCCAAAGCTGAGGTCCAAGAAGAGCAGAGTAATTGGATCTAGAGCTGGTTTTTCCTTTGGGCTCAGCTGAAAATGAGTAGTTGTCACTGGAGCGGAGAGCTGGAGAGCAGGGGGTGTGGCTCTCTAGCCCTCCCCACAGCGCACAGCTGTGGGCACACATTGGCGTACGTTCCTGGGTATTCATGCAGGCAGACACATGTGGCTGTATACCTGGGTGCGTTCACACACACCTGTGGGCATGTGGGCCAACACCCCTGTGCACAGCAGTACACATAATTGTGTGCACGCTTCTGTGTCAGGCCGGGGCCTTGTGTGATAGGAAGGGGAATGTGGTGGGAGTGTGGCGTGGCTGGAGAAATGGATTTCTTCCTGACCAGAGCCTCTTCCTGGCCCTGCATGGTGGATGTGGGGTGGGGTAGGCCTCAATTATTTGCCCTTGAGCTCCAGGGCTGCCTTCTGCTTCATGTAAGCCAGGATGTCCATCTTGACGTTGCTGACCGTGGTCCGGTGGTACCAGCGCATGATGGGTTTGCCATCTGGCCCCACCAGGAACTTCTCAAAGTTCCAGCGGATGTCATGGGTCTTCAAGGGTTCCCAGAAAAGGCGTTTAGGTGAGCCCAGGAGCTCCGAGGTGGGAGGGCAGGAATTCTGGAACAGGGATAAGTAATGTTAACCCTGCTTCGGGCCCCTCCCACCTTCCTCTCCAGGGCAGGAGGCCAGCCAGACGTAGAGGAAAAAGCACCAGTTTGGGAGGTCAAAGATTGGATCCCAGAATCGTCTTTGGCTTTAGCGGACTCAGACCTTTACCTTGTCTCTTCTGGGGCCCTGCCTGGGTCTTATTTGTAAAATGGGCTGATGAGATCCTAGGGAGTATAAAGCCATGTAGTTGGAATGATAGATGCCAAGAAATTCCCGAGAGTCCAAGAGTGGGGCAGGGTGGCACAGGCCTCATCTCTGCATGACGAGCCCAGAGCCAGCGGTAGGGGGCAGAGCCGCTCCTGCAGGGGTGGCTGCGTACTCACCTTCAAGAACGTGTAGACCTTCTGCTCCTTCTCCCCATTCACATCTCCTTTCTCAAAGAGTTGGAAATTGGGGACAAAGCCCCCACCTGGTCGGACATGCCTGTGAGGAATGTTCTTAGGTGAGTCCCAAGGAGATGGTCGGTCACAGGGCTCCAAAATGAAAGGAAGGGACAGAACAGGGCAGAGGGTGCAGGAATCTGGGTTGGATTCCACAGGGCAGTGGGAGCCAATGGATATTGAGTGGGCATAGGCCTGATGCGGGCCTGCAGTCTTCTCTTTCCAGTGTGGTGCCTTCTCAGTAACCCCTGCCGCATGCACACCCTCCTCCCCCTATCGTGCACTCACAACCAGCCATTTCTGTCCCCTTGTCCCCAATCACTAAGTGGGGTTCCTGGAAAGGGAGAGGAGATCTTGGGGGCTGATGCAAGAGCTGCCTGGGCCGGGACACAGGGTCGGCTGTGCTGGAGGATCTTCCTGTGGGCACGCTGTGAGCACTCACTTGAGGGAAGGTAGGATCTCCGAGTTCTCCCCGGGCTCTTGTTGTCCGAATTGGTTGCAAGGGAAGCCCAGAATGACCAGACCAAATGGTGTAAGCTCTTCTTGTAGTGCATTCAGTTCTGGGCCAGGGAGAGAGCAGAGACCCGATAGCACGGCGAGGAGCCCTGCCTCACCGTACCACCACCTGCTTGCCCATTGCACAGCTGAAATCACGGAGGCCTGACTGGGGCGGGGGTTGCCCACAATCACTCAATGAATGTGTCATGCCCCATCCTCCTGACTAAGCTGGAGGTTTGAGAGGGAAGGCAGGAAATGTAGCCAGTCCGCTCACGGCCAGAGTCCGCCACCTGGGCCAGGTTCCTGCAGGACTCACAGGATTGGGTTTCCTGGAGCAAAAACTTTTCATCCCTGGGAGAAGGCAGAGGACTTCCCCAGGTAGGCTGAGGCCCTCGCAACCCTCCTGTACTCCGGGAATTCAGGGGTCCGAGGGAGGCCCTGGCCCAGCTCCCTCGGTGGCCCCCTTGGCCTCGTGTTCAAGGCCAGTACCCAACTCGTCTCTTACACGAAGGCACTGCTCTACTCCAGGAGCCTGACAGAAGCATTCTAGACAGAGCACCCCGTGACCACTGAGCTCTCCAGCCCGTGGTCACTCCACTTGCAGGAATTTGCCTTTAACGGCCAGGCAGAACATTCAGATTGCCCGTGTCTCCCAGCCCCTCGCAGCTGGCTGTGCTCAACCCTGGGGCGTTTCCCTTCATGATCCCTCTTCACTGCCCCAGCTAAAAAGAAAGGAGTGGGGACACGAGAGATCACAAACCCCCAGTGAAGCAGCCTTGAGCCCACTGCCTGCTTTCCGGACGGGCCAAGAGAAGTGCGGAGGGCGATGGGGCTGAGGGCAGATGAGGAACTCTCAGCAAGGCAAAGCTACCAACTCTTTCTCCAGGGAAAGGACACTGAAGGCACAAACCCAATCTCCTCCATCCCTCTGGTTTTAGAGCAGGTGAGGTGACCGGAGATGAAAAAGGGTAACAAGAAACCTTCTAGAATGTGTCCAAGGCAATCAGATCTCAGGCTTAGATCATTGTCACAAAACCACAGAACACAGAATTGGGATATATGGTTTGGGACCACATGATCACTGTCACTCCCTCTCCCTTGCACCTGTGATTGAAATATTCCCAGCTGGCAGAAACAGCCCCAAATACAGCGGGGGTGGGGGTGGGCTCTTACCGACGTACTGGCCCGTCAGGCCTCAGTAGCTGGCCACGTTGACAAAGAGGACGTATTTGCCAGCATACTGCTTGAAAGGGATGTACTCCTCCCCATCGAGGGTGAGGGCTCCATACTCGAAGATGGTGCCACTCACATCAGAATAGCAGTCCGTCTGGAAGAGAAGACCCGTGCCAGGGAGTGGTTAGACTGGGAGGGAACTGGAATTCCTCCATTTTGAAGATCACAAAAGATGCCAAGATCATGCCAAGCTTTGGAACTAGACAAGAACCGAGGTCTAATTCCTTGTGCCAGGGAATGATTATGGAAGGACTTAACATGCTGGCGAGCGCTATGGAAACCAAGAGAATTACTTAGTGTAACCATTACCTCACAGCACATGTCGATTTATAAATATTTCCCAGGCCCTGAGGGAGACTGCCCTGATACCGGTGGCTGTGTTACTGGATGGGTTGGTGGAGACTGGTTGGGCGGCTGTTGTAATAATCCAGGCAAGTGATGAGGAGGGCCTGAACTAGACCATTGTAAAGGAAGACCGACCCAGGCAGAAAGAAAGAAGTGGCGGTATGGAAAGGAGTGATTCAGATTCCAAACCTGGAGGACTGGAAGGCTGGGGCTCGTGTTACAGGGACGTAGGAGTGGGAGCCAGGAATGGGGAAAGGCCTGCCATGAGGATGAGGGGTGAAGACCGGCGCCTCACATACATTAGATGCCCCTGAAAGTGAGCAGTTGTCACGGCGACCTTTGTGCCTTCCTCTGTACCCAACTGCTGCCCCAGGACAGGTAGGGACAGAGCAATGGAGTGTGAATCGGCGGACCACGATTCCGCACCCAGCTCTGCCACTAACTCCCTGTATGGCCCTGGACTGGCCCTTTCCCTTCTCTGAGCCTCGGTTTCCTCTTTTGCAACGTGAGAACCTTGAGCTGGACCAGCTGTTCTCAACCATGATGGCCTGACAGCGTCCTGTCAGTGGAATTACTGCCAGCAAGCGGGAGACTGCATTTGACTCCACTCTGCCGCTCCCTCATTTCTGGCCCAGATTACAAAATCCTGTGTCTGCTCTTGAAAGGATGTCGTGGCATTAGTGAAACAGTCAGCAGGTGGGCTGCTCATAAGACGAGAGAAAAGAGCTTGCCAGTGTTGTATCGGGTAATCTCTAAGGTGCTTTCTGGCCTTGACCTATGAGAGGTGGGAAGGCAAACTGAGAGATAGAGACAGGTGATTGGAGTTTCAGAGGCAAATCCACACCCTCTCTTCCTATCGATCTCAGGAGATTTGCTATTAAGGTGAGGTGCCTCGGCTCCACTGGGTGAAGGGAGCCATCTGGGCTGGCAGGGCATGGCCCTAGGAGGGTGAAGAAAAGCCACCTCTGCCTCGAAGATGCCACAGGCCTGCAGAGCCAGGTGAGGCTGGGGCCCTCCATCCCCTGACAGCCACAAGTTCTCTTGGCTTCGGTGCAAGTTCCCCGCTTTGCGTGAGTCTAATATTCCATGCTCCGTGGCTTGGTGGGTGCTAACAGCAGGTCTTAGACCTAAGCCCAACATTTCTCCAGCTCCCGGGCCTCCTTGGCCCCAGCTGGGATCAGTTCCACTTCAAAATACAAACAACAAAGGGCACAACAAACACACCCCAGCTGGCCACAGAGGTCTAGCGGCCAGAAGGCAAGGCCCCCCTGCATACGTCTCCACCCCCTACACTCTGCCCTGACTGGAAAACAAACTGATACATGGGGAGGGAAAAAAGCCAAGAGGTTGTCCAAATAATGAAAGCTTGTAAACAACAGGTCGATCAACTTTTGGGCACAGTTGCAGGGTGGGGAAAGAGGCCTCTCTGTTTAGGTTTTCGTCTTTGCTGGCTGTGTAGCCCTGGGCAAGTCACTTTTACTCTCTGGGCCTCCCGAAGAGAATCTGTTGGCAGGTCAGACTGACCTGAAAGCCTCTGGGAAAGAAATCGGCCTATCAAGGGATAGCAATTATTCTGCCTGTAGCCAGGGCGAAGGGCCCTGTTGTTCCCACATTATTGCCCAGCTGGCAGGGTGTCTCCAGCAGGAGGGACCAGGCCAATGTGGGGCTGGGGGTGGGGGGCGCTGTCAGAGGGTAGCGGAGGGTCAGGGAAGCCATGGCTTGCAGTCACCACTGCAGCCCAGTTCTTACGTGAGCCCCCGTCCCTCTTCTGGGCCCATGGAACCCCAGAGCTCTACGCCTTCAAAAGGGGAGGTCAGAGGAGTCGGAGGAGAGAGGCAGCGTGAATGCCTCAATCCCCCCCCCCCCGCCCCCCCGCCATTGGACAAGACAGGAGAGTTCAAACGGTGAGAGTGGGAGGAGGGTGGGGACTCAGCCAGGACCCCAGCTGGCTTGGGCTGCTGGTCTTGTGTCTTTCTCCTCTCCCACCTCACCACCCCCATCAGTGCGATGCTGTGAAAGGATGACTTGACGGGGGGCAGGAGACCTGAGCCCTGGGCCTGGCCATGCGTCTCGCTCTGTGACCACTCCTTTCCCTGCTCCTCCATTATGAGATGGGGTCAGGTTCAGTGCTGTCTTGAGGGCCCTTCAGCTCTGTCAGCCTGTGGTTCCATGATTCTCTCTGCCTGGTTTAGTCGCCTAGAAACCAGCGGTTCCTAAGATCCCGTGCTCGTCAGCACAGACAGTTGTTGCTGTCTCCAGCTTCTGCGCAGCCCTTTTGTACAGCAAGGACAGGGAGCCTGGGCAGCCTTAAGCTAGACTGCAGAGGGGACACAGCACAGAAAGGAGGATTCCCTTTGTTCTCTCCATGTCTTTGAATTGGGAGCAGGCAAACATCTCTGGGGCCGTCACCTTTGGTCCATCCCATGTTCCACATGCCCCACCTCTTGGCCCTGGGGCGGGGGTAAGGTAAGTGGTTGAGTCCTAGAGCCAGGGTGATGACATCTCAACTCTCTAAGGATCCAGGAGGAGAGAGTAGATGCCCAATCTCTCATTAGCCAGCAACTCCTGGCTAGTAGCACCTGATGTAATCATACCTCACCCTAAGAATTTTCTAAACCATACCCATCCTGTTCTTTCTGAACCCATCTACCTCTCCCCAGAGTTCTGCAGAGAACACGCAGCTATGATGAGTTATGGGGTCCATGTTCTTCCTGCCAGCCTTCCTGAGTCATGGCCCAATCTTCCCTTCTCTGGGTCTCCCCAGATTGAGGGTACAGGACTGACTCCCTGGTGCTGACCTGCCCATGGTCTGTCCCCACATCCACTCTACATCCTAATCTCGAAATCAGTCCCATTCCTGCTCTGGCAAATGCCGTTTGAATTAGAGATTATGCACAGGTCCGAATACAAAGGAGGAGGCTTGGAGAAAGTGGCTTGATAGCCATCTATTCTCTAGGCTGATTCCAAGGAGGGACACACTGAATGGGATTTAGGCTGAGGACAGGACAGGGAACAGAAACAGACAGAAGGAACCCTGTGCTTGGAATGGTCTTCCTGAGTGGTGGATAAGATTTTGGAAACAGAATCATAGACTCTTGAGATCTCAGAATAAAGACCCAGAAGATACTAGAAACCCAGAGGCTCAGAGCTTCTCTGAAGCTTACACAAGCGTAGTATGTATGTGCGCATGTGTGTGTAGGTTGGAGGTGGAAATCTCTCTTTGGGTCTGTGCCTATACCTGGCTTCTGCCTTCCTGCCCTGGGGAAGAGGAGAAGTCTGCAGGGCCTATCTTGGCATATACCATCCAAGGAGACAGGCATGCTAGGCCATCCTGGCCTCACTAAGGGTCACACAGCCTGCTGGGGATAGACTGAGGTTCAGGAGAATTCCACTCTGCTATTGAGCTGGTGTCCCCAGGTTGTTCCAACTACCAGGTGTGCTCAGGCCAATATGGGCAATGGGTGATGGGTTGGGAGGCTGCCCTAGGGCAGAAACCCCTTCAGAGAATAGCGTGTGGATTTTGCAGCTTCCCCAAGCCTCCCTTCTGAAATCCTCAGCTTCCTTGTGCCACAGTCTGCCCCTCCATGCACACCCACCCATACACACCTCCTGACGATGGAGAAACAGGCCCAGAAAGGAGCAGGGACCTAGTCAGGGTCCTGGGTGCGGGGCACTGCCAGTCCAGAGCTCTCCCATCACAGATCTCTGCCTCTTCTACCAATGCCCCAAATCCTAGTGAATTTCTACCTGTGTTTATTCTTGGGCTAGAAGAACCCTCAAGGCAGTTCTTCAAAACAGGGGACACCCCCCAGCTGCAATTATCCCTCCCTTACCCCTGGGACCTATCTGTCTCCCTGGGAAGCTCCGCTGCCAATCAAGTGCCAAGGCTCTAGGCCCTTCTAGGTCGCAGTACCCCCCTTCAGGTCTGACTGGAGGGCAGTAGCTCAGGTCTAGAGGTGGCATGGATGTAGCAAGGCGACTCTGAGGTAGCCTTGGGGAAGAAATTATAAACTCGGCGAGAGGGACTTTGCTCCCCTATTCACTCTGCACACCCGGGGCACCCTGGTCTCCCACAGATAGAACTGCGAGGAGATCGATGGTTGGGGTTGGGGGTCCCCGCGCAGGTGAGGGAGGCAACCGGCGTGTAGGGCGTCCCTCTCAGCTAGGTGTCGCCTTCCTTGGAGGGGAGCCCGGGAAAAGGGGTGCCTCGCCGCCACCAAGAGATGGGCGCCTGGGGGCTATGCGTGTTCCCCAGCCCCCTACCCCGGAGGCTCACTCACCTTCGACTTCTCCTGCCCCCGGCTCGACGGGACGAAGCCGGCCAGGAGCAGGGACAAAAGGCAGGATGCCCGGAGCAGCCGAGCCATGGTGGGCTGGGGGGCGTCTCGGGCTCGCAGCCTGAGACGCTGCCTGATCCCGGGCCACCGTCCGACTGAGGTGCCGGGTGCTCTCAGCCACCTTTCAAGCCCTCAGTGATGGCCAATCCGCGGCCGGCCCGGAGTCCTTGTAGCCAATCACAGGGAGGCTGGCGTTTCAGGGGCGGGCACGATTTACCCGCTTCTCCCCCTCCTCGGGCTCTGGGCGAGAGTGACGTAAGCAAGTCTGGGCAGAGAAGTCAGGACCCCAGACCAGACCTTGTGCACCTGGGAGGCGGCCCCCTCTTCTTTTGGCTCCAAAGTGCCGGAGAAGGCAGGCACCAGTAACCTTCATCACAGCCAGCGCTTTAGACAGCACCGACGAACTGATGAAGGGTTCAATCCTGGGAGCATTTCTTACTCCCAGGGTTTAAACACCGCGTGGTGTTCCGCTTCCATCCTGCCTCATTCTGATTGAAGATATGCTGAGGATTTAAAAGGTCAGCAAGATTTGAAATTAGACTTCCAGGAACATTTACTCTGTGTAAGTTTAATGTTTAAGAAGCAAACTCGTTACCCTAGGATTTTGAATGCAGCCCCCTCCTGGGAGGACATGGGGATACCTCAGCTGCTTTGGGAGCAGGAAATACATCTCCTCCCTGTGTAGTCTTGAACCAGTTGCTTTCCCTCTCTGGCCCTCAGTTTCCCCAAAGGTGTAGTGGGATTGGTTGATGATTTCTAAGGCCCTGCTGATTGTGGCTAGATGACTTGCTTCTGAAATAAGTGACAGACCAGGAGTCCCTGGAGAGTAGGGACCATAATTACCACCTGGAACACAGCCTAGAACACAACAGGTGCTTAATATTTGCTGTATTACTCAATCAATGAATTCATTTCTCTACTTGGAGATACTGATCATGAAGCCAGGCAGCTCCAGGTCTATCCTGGCCAGTATGAGTCTGTCCACTGATGGGGACCAGTGCTTTCTAAATCTGTCTCATTACCTGGGAAGCTTGTAATACAGATTTTCAGGCCCCACTTCAGAGTCACAGCATTAGAACCTCGGGGCAGAGGCTGAGAATCTGCCTTCAGGCATGTTCCAAAGGTGATTCTGAGGCGGTGAGTCTCCGTCTTCTGATGGAGAAGTACCTTGAGATACTATGTTTTTATTATGACTTAAGATATTATGTTCCCATGCAAGTTGGGAAGGTCAGTCTCCAGTCCCACATTCTCTGTGAAGCCGTCCTAACCTCAAACCACAGCCTGTTGAAATGAAGGGAAGCGTGAAGGCCAGGAAGTCTGTAAATGAATTAAAGCACAGAAACATTGGAACAGTGGCTGACACAGAGTATGTGCTCAATAAATGTGATTTATTCGATCACCTCATTTCACCGAAGCCTGGGGATGGGGAACAATCGACCCAAGTTCCCATAGCAAATAGGTGGCAGAGAGGAGAACAAAATCAAGGTCTCTGGGCTCCAGTCTCAGGCCCCTTTCACTTTATCCTGTCATCTTTTGATTGTCATAAATACCCAGAAGTACAAACATCTGTATACCTATCAGTTGGTCAGAAATCCATTGTTCATTTGCATCAACAGCCATCTAGTGGTGCTCAAAATGCGTGCCTAGCATCATGCAAATACCATGCGAGATGTCAAAGGGTTTTCCGGAAGTTATCATCCCTGCCCTGAAGGCATGTTCAATACAGTGAGGACTAGGATGAGGCAGGTGCGCACCTAGGATGGGGCCCGTTGAGCACCTATGGTCATGCAACTGCCGAACTGGCACCTGAGGGCGAACACCTCCTTACATTTTGCATTCTATGTGCCCGACTTGCCTCACCCTAGTCCCAGCCCTGCTGTTTAGTTTCTTTGGCACAAAACAAGAAGACCTTAGAGGCCTGAGGCCTGCTGTGTGGCCACAGACAAGTTACTTTCCTTCTCTGGGCCTCAGTGCGTCCATCTGGTGCACAAGGGTCTTTGACAGTCTCTCAGTGGTGTTCTCTGTGGCCCTGCAGTGCCAAGGGGCTAAGGAAGGCCCGTGCTACACCACACCCAGGAGTCCTGATTTCATGGACAGTGGGGACAGGGGTGAGAGGAGGACGGCCTGGCACCGAGGAGGCCTTCAGGCTGCACGATGACTTCCACAGGAGGCCTGAGCCTCAGCACAAAGCGCATGAAAGCAAGGAAAACAGTACTCCCCCAGTCTTCCCACCACCAGCGCTTAAAGCACATTTTGGTTGATTTGTTCCCAGGAACCCTCTGTTTTGAAAGATGTTATTCTCCACCGGGCTGTTTCCTCTTGCCCTCAGGTTAAAGTCCACATTCCTTAGTGCTTCAGACAATGTCCTCAAAGTCCAGCCATTCCCCCATCTTTTGCCACACTCCTCTTATGCCCTGTGTCCCGGCTGTGCTGGGCTTTAGTCGGTTCTTCCAACATGCCATTTGCTCTCGCCTCCAGGTTTTGTCTCTGCTGTGCCTAGAGCGTTCCACGGTCTCTCTTTAACGGGTTCTCTCCTACGCTTTTTTCAACCTCTTAACGTCACATCTTAAGAGAAGAGTTTTGTTCTGGTCTCCTTATACAGTCCCCTGATTATAGTTCAGATCCCCTTACAGCCTCGAGAGCATTTGACACTTTCTATATTAACCCTTTGTGATACTTTATTGTCATTTCTTGTCTGTTTTCTACACTGAATCATAAGGCACACAAAAGCTTTATTCCCAGTACTTTGCACAGGGCTTAACACATAGTAGATGCTCAATATAAGTATATTAAATAAATAAAACACTATTTGGCATAAAGAATAAACAGAACTTCAGGTCAGCACATGCCAACAAGTTTGAGCCCACAAAACTGGTCTGATCCCACCTGTTAATAAGACTCACAAGCCGTGGGAGTTATGCTGAGTGAGCTTGTCCAAGGAGAGTAGGTGATTTGCATTGGGCTTTGGGAAAGGAAGGGTGGAGACAGATGCTGTAGTCAAATCATAAGCCAGTTTTGCTTCCAACCTGAGAGAGTACTCTACCACATCCCAGACAAGTGGGCACCCAGGGCCTCTTCGCCCCCTTTTTTTGAGACATATACAGGGAGCTCATTACTTACCCAGAATATATGCTTGCGAAGTGAATAGAGACTGCAGGTGACTTAGAAGGAGGTTTTTTAAAAAAAAAGTGTTGATGTTCTGTGTCTCCAAGGAACACAGAACATGAGGTAATAAACAGAAAAGGCTGTAAAAGCCAAAGTGATAGAATCCAGCCCCATCATTGTGGAGTAAGTGCTGGGGTCAGCCAGCCCAACTAATGGGTCCAGACGAAGGCAACAGTAGGGAGGCCCAGCGTCCCCCCTCCCCCACTTCAATGCCAACCTCAAATAGTGGCCCTGTTTTGCAATCAAAGTAGGATTGCAGAACCCAGGTAGGGCCAGATGCTGGTTTTCTGAAGAAGTGGCAGATCCGATCTCAGAGCCAGCCCGGAGGCAGGGAGTCTATCAAGAGGCGAAGTGGCTAGAGCCTTTGCTTTGCAAACCAGTGCCATCTAGACTCTGAGCCTCAGTTTCCTCATCTCTGGAATGAGGAGTCAGGCAGGTTGATCTCCAGGGCCAACGTCTGGGTAATAAGGGTAACTACCAGCATTCACCCAACATCCTCTCTGCACCAGGTACTGTGTTAGATTTGTGCACTTCTTGAACTTTCTGCACCCTCATGAGGTAGCTAACATTATTATCTCTGTTTTACGGGATGAGGAAACAAATACATGGAGAAGTTAAATGTATTTGCTTAAGGTCATCCTGTTGGTAGGTGGCAGAACCAGGATTCTGACCCGGATGTACTGTCTCCAGAGGCCTTGCCATTATATCTAAGCCTGTGTTGTCAACACAACAGCCACTAAATGAGTGTGGCTAGCGAGCCCTTGAAACGTGCCTAGTCCAAATTGAGATATGCTATCAAAATAAAATACACACTGGTTTTTGAAGACTTAGTATGAAAAAATGTAAAAATACCTCAATACATCTTCATATCATTACACATTGAAATGTTAATATTTTATGTATTGGGCTAAAGAAAACATTTTTCTTGAAATTACTTTCACTTTTAAAAAAATTTTAAAGCGTGACTTCTAGAAAATGTAGAATTATATACGGAACTGGTACTTCTATTGGACAGAGCCAGTTTAAGCTATTTATGAGATTGGCATAGGCTTATGGCCTCTGTGAAATCTAGGCTTATCTCCTGTTCGAGGTCCCTCCCCCAAGACCACCTCCACATTCAGTGACTCACTGGGAGGACTCAACCCCTGATCCCACTCCCGCGATGATTTATTACAGTGAAAGGCTACAAAGTAAAACCAGCAAAGGGAAAAGGTGCTGTGGGAAAAAGTCTGGAAGAAACCAGGCACAAGCTTTCGAGAGTCCTCTCCCAGGTGAGAAATTAAGCCACACAGGAGGAGCTTAATTCCTCTAGCAACAAACCGTGACAACACGTGTAAAGTGCTGCCTACCAGGGACGCTCATTAGAGGCCCAGCGCCCAGGGCTCCTGCTGGAGGTTAGCCATGCAGACATCCTCTGCCTGGCATGTAATTGCAGGCTCCCAGGAGAAAAGCAGGTGTTCAGCACAAACTACATTGTTAGTACAAACAGCTGAGGTACAGTGAGCCACTCTTTATCAGTTCTGGAACAATAGAAATCCTCCTGAAATCAAAGTTCCTGATTGCTAAGCAGGGACCAACTGTGCAAGCAGATCTTCTAAGAACAGCAGTCTCAGGCCTGCTTTCTTAACTCTTCTCCAGGCTCCTGGTTTAATTTCCACAGGACTTGGCCTGGCAAATACAGGCCTTGGCGCTTGGTATAATGTAGTTAATGACTCCCACTCCCTCCAAAGTCTGCTTTGTTGGAGGGAGAGTTATAAAAAGGGGAAGTGTCCCTAAAACTATCTCATTTAACCTAGAGACTATCTCATCTGAGAGGCTGAGGCTCAGAGAGACTGAGTGATCTGTCCAGGGTCCCACAGCAAATACAGATGTCTAGAAGAGTCAGACCGAGGCTGGATACAGTTCCAAGCTTCAGTCAAAGTGTACCTTCCCACCCTGGCCAGTGTGGCTCAGTTGATCGAGTGCCATCCCGCAAACCAAAAGGTCGCAGGTGTGATACCTGGTCAGGGCACGTGCCTGGGTTGCGGGTTCAGTCCCTTGTCAAAGTGTGTGCGAGAGGCAAACCAATCAATGTTTCTCTCTCACACTGATATTTCTCTCCCCCTCTTTCTCCCTCTGTTCCTCTCTCTCAAAAAAAAAAAAGAAAAAAAAAAAGCCCCTTCCCTTCTCTTGATGTTCTTATATGTTGCTGGAACCCCAAACAAACACTCTTTCCCCCATTTCTTATTCAGGTTCCCTACCTATGCCTCTGCTAGCCTCACTCCACCCACCTTCCATCCTCTCTAGGTTATTGTGAACCGGGAGACCACAGTACTGGAGTAGCAATAACAATCTTTATAAATAGTCACTAAACAGTGAACAGCCCACTTCCTACTTCTTGCAGGTTAACTAACAATGCACAAAGCCAACGAGATAGAGAGGGAACCAATAAACTCTAGAGTAGGACAACCAGATGGGTTAGGTAGCTTCCTAGCACTCCTGCCTCTCTCCTCCCGACAGGACCCCAGCTTAAAAATGGACAAATCAGGTCCACATCATTCTTACCCCATCCCCAGTTTAGAAGGTTCATGTCAAGGGAACTTGGGAGGTGTACTGGAGAAAGATTTGGACTGAGACTCCGGAGCCCTGATCCTGTCTCAGTATATGCCTTAGACTGGTCTCTTTGCTCTGAGCTGTGGACTCCCCCCAACTCCGAAATGAGGAAATTGGAATTGAGAGGTCTGGTCTGTGCTCCTTGGTCTGTGATTGCACAGTTTCTCAGGAACTGACCCCAGCGGAGGATTTCCTGAGGATAAATGGGGTGGTGCCCTTGAGTGTCTGCCCAGCTGGGGCTGGGTGACAGGGTGGGGGCGGACTATGGGTCAGTCATGTTGTTTCCTCCTTTGCGGTTGCTATCCCCCTCAAATGGTTATTTTGATTTTAAATGAGCGAGGACACTTAGTTCAGAGTCTGCATATTACCACCCCCTCCCACATCCCCTGCAGGATGAAGAGATTGGGCTCTGCAATGCCTCTCATCTTGAGGGGGAAGTGACCTTCCCCCGCTATTAAGTGAAGTCAATAATTCCTTCCCTGCCTACGCACTAAGCCATTAAGGAGGCCCTGACAGAGGGTGGGGGCCCAAAGACGCTGGAACATGAACTCCAGCAAGGACTGAAGTTTTTCCCTTCCAATTCATTCTTTGTCTCCAAAACCATGTCTTGCCAATGCCTTTTCCTCATATTACTGAGCTCTTAAACTTATTAAGTGTTAATTCACCAGGTGTTCAGCGAGTGACTACTATGTGCTAGGCACTGTGCCAACTGCTGAGGATTTGACCGTTTGGAGCAAACAAAACATGATTCCTGATCTCAAGGAGCTCACAGCCTGGCGGGTTGATGACAGCAACCCAGCTGCACAGAATAATGGATGCTCTCATGTGGAAATGACAGCACAGAGGGACAACTACCCCAGGACCGGTGGTGGCAGGGCCAGCCTCCAGGTGGAAGTACCTAGTAAGCTGGGTGAGAGACATGAAAGTGGTAGGGAAAAAGGGAAAGAGTGCTTGGGGGTGGAAGGAACCACGTGATCAAAGGCTGGCAGGACCTTTCCAACTTTGATCTTCCATGTTCTTTGTGGCTGAAGGGAAAAGGTGACAAGAGATAAGGTTGGAGCAGTAAACAAGGGCAGATGGAGAAGGGCTTGATGGCCTTGGAGTTTATCTTGAGGACAGTAGACAGAAGAAAACCACCATCACTTTGTTCTGTTATTGCCTGTTTAGTCTTTTGTTACTTGTCACAATTTTAAATAATCTCATTCATTTATTTATCTACCTATTTATGGTCTATCCCATTCTCATCCAACTAGAATGCAAGCTAACATGAGGTCTAAGACCGTATCTGTTTTATTCTCTGTTGTAACTCCAGCCCCCAGCAGAGCACCAGGCACACAGAGTAGTCAATAAATAGTTTTTTAAGAATGAATGAATGAATGAATGGATGGATGAAGGGATGAGAAAAACAAAGTGGGGGGCACAATGATTTTAGAGTGTGTCTTGTTCTTGGTTTGTCCTTTACCTTTATTTAGGGACAAGCCTCTGCCTCCCACCCTCCATAGGGGGACAGGCGAGGCTCAGAAAGTTTTGTCTCTTGCTTTCAGGTAGTGAAGTGCAGGTGAGGCTAAGAAATGGGCTAGGAAGGGGGCGGGTCCAGGTAAGCTGACCCCAAAGCTGAAAGCCTGACTGAGCTCTGGACATAAAGTTATTTTTTTCTTAAGGGATCTATGGGCCATGGGAAATAAATAACCTCACCTTCACACTGAACTCTGTAGTCTTTTAGGGCATGGGTCAGAATCAGTCCTTGTTCTCAGGCTTCGATCTCTCTACCTCATAGAGACTAGCAGGCCAGAGCATCCTTAGAGATGACGTGGCTCCTTGCTACTCAAAATGTGGCCCTTGGATTCCACTGACAGATGTCCCCAAAGCTGCCTGCCCTGCTCCTGGTCTATTTTTTCCCATCTAGTGTAATAGGGCATTGGGATCGAGTTCTTGCCTTATGTTTTAACAGACCTAATTCTTCTCTCTAGTTGCCCTTCTCTCTTCTGCGAGAAGAGACTAATAATAATTCTACCTTATAAGTTTATTGTGAGAATTAAATAAGCAAATAGGAGGGATTTCCCTATCCAAGTAGTAGCAATAAAAACTAACAACGTGTTGCATGTTTAGAATGTGCCGGGACTGTGCTGAACGTTTTACCTGTGTGATCATATTTGATTCCCGCCCTACCTGTTTTACGGACGAGGAAACTTGAGGCAGAGAGAGGTTAAGTGAATGGTCTAAATCGCACCCCTGGAGATCGGTGAAGCAAGGGCTGACTCCAGGGACCTTACTCGTGACCACCTTGCCAGGTTTCCTGTTTTTAGAGCATTTTATGGAGTATGCAAACATCCATTACCCAGCGGGTCCCTGAGGTTCAGCTCTGTGGGGGAGGCGCTATTATCCTCACACTTCAGATGATATTTTTGAAGATCAGAGAGAGGATCTGCCCAGGTCTCAGAGCTTGTGCATGGCAGAGCTGGGTGATGAAAATGGCCTTTCTGATGCCCCATCAGTAAAGCTACACTTTAAAACCACACCTTGAACAAGCTATTCCACATGAAATATAATTCACATAGCTGGAAGAAAGGCTTTACACCCTTTCCTTCCTCCTGCTGCTCCTCTTCTTTAAGCCCTTTTTAAACCATGGCTGCCCCGGCTTGGTGGCTCATTTCGTCGAAGCATTGTCCCTGTACACCAAAGGTTACAGGTTCCATCCCCGATCAAGGCACATACCTAGGCTG
Organism: Mormoops blainvillei; assembly: GCA_004026545.1. Classification (NCBI taxonomy): domain Eukaryota; kingdom Metazoa; phylum Chordata; class Mammalia; order Chiroptera; family Mormoopidae; genus Mormoops; species Mormoops blainvillei. The sequence goes on along the minus strand of PVJD01003053.1, from coordinate 143,092 downwards.
AGGATTCAATCCCCTCTCGGGGTGTATATGAGAGGCAACTGATGGATGTTTCTCTCTCACATTGATGTTTCTTTCTCCCCCTTCCTCTCTCTCTAAAATCAATAAACATGTCCTCAAGTGAGAATTAAAAAAAAAACCCAAAAAACAACCATTGCTCTTGGGAGGCATTCTTTCTCTGCCTTCCCTCTTGAACGTGGGGCACTGGAAGCAGCACTGAGCTGAGACTGGACTACCTTGTCGCTCAGCCCTTAAACCCTCTCACTGGGCTACTGTCTTCTTACCTGTGCAAAGTGGGAGAGGTATGTGAATCAGATGGGCTATAAACTCTTCAGACTTAAGTCTGTCTGTGCTGCAGATAATGCTAACTGGTCCCCTGAATGGGCAAAGCTGAAGGATCCCTAGGGGAGAAAGATTCCCTTTTGCCTACTCTACCCTCCTTAGAGGGAGTATTTCTCCAAGCAGCCTTACAGTTGTTTCCACGTCTAACTGCCATTCCCGAAGCCCCACTCGTGACCTTCGCCTGGGCCTGGCTTGGCAAGGCCCTCTGAGTAGATCGCTGACCCCGGCAAGACTCCGGAGGAATACAGCTGTCCGCTTGGCATTCATTGTTTGAGCCACAGCTGCCCCGCCTGAACTTGATGGTTTTGACGCTCCCAAAGCAGGAGCTACCATGATGTCTATTTTACAGACACTGAGGCTTGTGGAGTCAGAGTGACTTGCTCAAGGGTCATAGTGGGTCATGAAGCTAAACCCAAAATATAGATTTTCTGACCCAGGCTTCATTCTCTCTGCCCACACTGTCACTCATTTTTCATATGTTTATTGAGCATTGACTATAGTCAGGTCCTGGGTCGGGGGGGACACTGAGCATATTGTAGTGAACATAACAGATGGGCTCCTACATGGATGGGAAGACAGACCGTATAATATAAATCATATATTTCTTACACTGCATTAAAATGTCAAATTCATATCAACTATAAACCTCACATTTCTTGAGAGGAAGAAGTTCTTTCTCTGGCCACCCCCTTTCTTGCTTCTCCTCCCACTGTGCATTTGTTCCTCATCCTCCCATCCACGTTAATCAAGGCCCTGGCTGGAGTTTGGGCCAGTCAGGCCCATAAGCTTCACCCCAGGCTCTAAGTGCGAGGAGGGCAAAGGAGGTGAGGTCGAGGGCCTTGGCACACTGCCCGGCATGGGCGATGGGCCCAGAGCTGTTCTTCATCCCACAGGGCTCTCTGGGCAAATGTTTATGAGAAACCTCACCGTTGCGAAGGGCCATGACCTCCCCGCCTGTCTGCTCCTAACCCGTGACCGCTCCGGGATCTAAACAGCCTGTTGATTAACCCGGGAAACTGGCTCCTTTGCTACTTAGCTTTATCTCCTGGACGGGTGGGCATGGAGGGCTGGAGGTGGCTATCCGACAGTTCCCAGACTGGGAGGAGCGGCTGCCAGGAACTAATGATCCTTAAAGAGTGAGGCCAAAAGGGACCACAGAGAGCACACATCCTGTCTGTGGCCACCACTTGCCCACTTGCTGAAGGCTGCGTACCAGGCGAATGGGCCCTCAAAGCCTTTGACCCAGTGCTTGCCGCTTTAAGGGAACTGAAGCTTGACTCACTATTTTCCCTAATGACCCCCACCATTAGACCAGTGTGGTGAAATCAAAGGAAATCATGGCTTTGAAAGCGCTTGGAGAGCTGAACCCCTCTGAACACCTCAGCAGCCGTCCCTCCTCCCTAGTCCCTGCAACCCACCTTCATTCACTCCCCCTGGACGAACGCGAGTCATGAAATGCACACACACTCACCCACCCCCTGCTTCCCACCGCACACCAAGCCTCAGCTGTGAAACGAGGGTGCTGAGAGTACTGACTGGCTGGGTTGTGAGGAGGATTAAGAGATACGTGCTATGAAGTCTGGCGCAGCGCCTGGCGCCTCTATGTGCTCAGTGTCAGCTGCGTCTGTTCCAGGTGTCCTTTGAGGCGTCTGTAAAAGACCTCCCACGACAATCCTCTCACTGGATTGGGAATATCTCTGAATGGGAGACAAGCGATGCGGCAGGTATTTGCTGGGGGCGGAATGGGAGGAAGTGGATTTCATAGGCAGCTTGAAGGATTAGAATGAGGATACCAAGAACAGCCACTGTGGTATTTCTGGGAAAGAGGGGGCATGTCCAAACACAAGAATTGGATGAAAAGTCATAGGATATTTACAGTTTAGAAAAGAACAGGGCAAACACAATCTCATTCCAAGGCAAGTGGTAGGGCACGTGACTTTTCGAGGACACGGGAATTGTGGCTGGAATTGAAAGTTGTTAAAAACTAACTGAGCTCACAGGGCTCAGCAGGCTGGCTGGCGGTCTCTGCAGGGCTGGCGAGTCCAGCGCTTGCCCCCTCCACCTTGCACTTCCAGAAACTTCTCCCAGTGTTCCCAATAATCGTGCCCTACCCGGAGTCTCAGAATGTCTCTATCTCTTCTGTTTTTCTCTTCTTCCCATTGAATATATTTATTTTTAAGAGTTTAAGAGTTTTTCTCCATGCAGAGGTGGATTAAGGTTGGTTGAGGCCCCGGGTGCAGAAGAAAATATTTAAACATACTATCAGGTTTTACCACCGATTGTAAACTTGTATGAAATTAAAATTGCACATATGAAACCAAACTTGGTGTCATTAGAAAAAAGTGTAAAGTTGGGGTTTTGCAGGATCCTGCAGAAGTCGGGGCCCAGGGCACGCACCTGGTGTGCCCGCCGTTAAATCTGCTTCTGTCTCCACATGAGTAATATATGATTACATTCTTCCTGTAAAGTTAAAATTTGCCAACTGAGGCTAAAATCCCATTTCACCCCTTCTGCTCTCCATTTTTGTCACAATTCCTCTCTAGCATAATTAGCAGTATGCTTATTCTTCCAGAATTTTCTCTCTACACACACAAACATGCGCACACACCATTGAAATATACATAGGTGGCAGTATTTTTTGGATTTCATTTTTCATAGGTACTATTACCCATTGTTATTGTGCTGCAACTTGCTTTTATCACTACTGTATGTTTTAGAGATCTGTCCATGTTAGTATCTTTAATCTACTTAATTTTTAACCATGGCACAATGTGGATGTTTTATGGTTTATTTACTCACTCCTCCCCTCACCTAGCCCTTCACGGCTGCAAGCGATGCTGCTGTGAGTAGCCTTCCTACACCTTCCTGTGCATGTGTGATTTTACTTCCCTAGGACAGAAACCTGGCAGTGGAATTATACGTTGCCTGGAGTACTTACAGAGAAAAGTCATGGGTCTGAAACTCTGCCTCTGTAAGTGGAGGTCAGGGAAAGAGGCAGGCTACTTCGGTCTGGTGATAAATAGAATTTCTTGAGGAGAAACATATAGCAGGCATGTCTTGGGTGGTTGCAAGACAGATGGATCCCAGCATCTCTTGGCAGGCACCAAAGAATTACATAGAAAGTAAAAGAGTGGTATTCACGGGTGCTAGCATGTGAATGCTAGCAGGTATGGAAAGTTGCTTGACCAGGTCAGGACAATGACCTGTTCCGGGAACCGGCATGTACCAGGAGGCAGGGGAGGGGTGCTGGTTTTTATCAGAAGAGGCATAGATTACGGTCAGTCTCCAAGGGGCTTTGAGGTAAGCAATGTCCGTTGTGACCCAGGTCCAGCTCACAGGTCAGACAGCAGTCAGGACTTGGAGCAGTCCCTTCTCAACAGTTACCAGGGGATGAACATGCCCCGCTGAACCTCAAGTATAGATTCTCCCTGGCTGCCTCCTGGGGTCATTTCTTCTGGTTCTCAGGTTAACATATCTAAATCGTGAGCTTCCTCCTTCTAACTCCCCACTGAACAACCCCACCCAGAGGCCCCTCAGGTTCCCCCATCTCATAACAAAAGGGACCTTATCTCTTCCTTCTGTGCAGCCCCTCCCTTGGTATACACATTCTCCCAGTTGCCCAACCATGAAAACATTAACCACAGTTCTCTCTCTCCCCAATTCATAATGAGACGTCAGATCTTGTGGATTTTATCTCAGTAATGGTTTTGGGTTCTCATTCCTTCTTATCTTTAGCCAGGATTATTTTAATAACCCCCTAACTAGTCCTCTTGTGCCCTTACACAATGCCCCAAAGTAATCTTCATAAAGCACTGGGGGTGCCATTCCCTGCGGTCTGCTCCCCGCTGGAGTATAAAATACTGCTGGGTCTCCTTGGCTTGCCATTCATAGCCTTCCCTAATCTGGCTCCATTTTCTCCCTCTAGCTTTTAATCTTTTCACACCCTCCCTCTTTCACACCCGGTGCACACCGATCCCCTTGTTTTCCCAAAGGTGCCAGCAAGTGTTGCCTCCCAGATTTTGTTTCCGTTTCCTCTTCTGTGTGTCTTTCTCTGAGCTCTGCCCCTTGAAGGTCTACTCCCCCTTCCAGGTCCTGCCAAACAAACATTACAGGTGTGGGTTGCAGGGTTCTTCTCTGTAAAAAGGATATAATACCTTCCTGGTCTGCGGGGAGCTTTAAATGAGATTCCGCCTCTTACAGAGAAACTGCTAAAGTAAACCTTAACTCTGATTGTCGTCGTACTTTTTTATAAAGCTGTGCCCAGCCTCACTGTCAAGGTGACTTTCCTGCCTTCCTGGGGAATCTGCGTTCCGTGGGCATTTCGTTATTCCGTTATTCACGTGTAAGTCTGTCCTCACACTTGGTAATAGCCCCCTGAGGATCCTGCGTATTCATCCTCTTACTCATTTGTGAATGAGGTCTCAGCATAGCTCCTAGAACAGAATTGAATGCAGGGATACGGTCTGACTGCTGTCAGCTCTGGAGGTGCAGTGAAAAGGTGAGAGCCAGCTGCGTGGAGTCAGGGACCAGCTTGGAGTCCCTGCTTGGCGATAATCTGTACATCTCGCTTCCTCACCCCACACCCAGGTTCCTTATCCATAAAAATGGGGAAAGATCAATACCCACCTCACAAGGTTGGGGGTAATCTGATGTATGCCAGACCTGGCTAGCGGGTTGGGTTTTTTTTTCCACCCTCTCAGTTTAACTTCTCTCAGTAACCTGCTTCCCCCTTGTGGATAAAACTCAAATCACATATCAAAATCAATCAGTATAAATAACCTAGAAATCACAGGTTTATTTCGGCATTGTTTTGTTTTGCCTGTTTTTGTTTTGTTTTGTTTTTTTTACTGAAAAATTGACAACAAAACAGGCCGCCAAATGGGAGCTTGGCTAAATATATCATGGTACACTCACACAAGGGAATATTATTGAGCCATTTGAATATAATGAAATAGATGTCTATGGCGTACTGCTAAGTAAAACTGTAGTTCGAAATATAAACTGTGCTCTATTTTGGTAAATATCTACTGATAATAGTGTTTATATTGGGAGGCGAAATTCAGTTGCTTTTCACTTTCTTCTTTATAGTTATATGTTCGAATTTTTAACAAGGAGCAGGTATTATTGCTATTAGAAAATTTTAGCTCCTTTTATTACAGGGAACCCATCAGTAAAACAAAACCCCCATTAGTTACCTGTTGTGACAGGCCAGACTGGGTCAGGGCGTACTCCGACTCATGTATTTTATAACTATCTCATGCTCCAGTACAATGCATGCACATACAGAGTAAGTTAATGTTGAAGTCAACCCGAGATGCACGGGCCTCGCTGAGAGGCAACCTCAACAGTCATTTTTCGGCCCCTTGGACCTGCTCCCTTCAGACAGCCCTAGGCAGGAGAAGGTGGGACCAGCAAGCCAAGGAGAATAAAGTATCCCGGGCAGGAGTGCTGGGGGCATCTCAGAAGTGGGCCAGAGGGAGCTGTGTGTCCACTGTCCTTGGCCAGGCTGATCGGAAGTCTTGAATCTGGCCTTTTGTTCCCAGGACTTTTTTGTTGTTGTTAATCTGTTGGATTATGTGAGCTCTCTGGTGCCATCAGATCCAACATTCTATGATTCTGTTTCCATGGTGCTGTGATTTTAAGATTCTAACCTATCGGTGGTTTAGTTGTCAAGGCAGTGATAGGCAACCTGACTCTCTTCTCTGGGTCTCCTGTGCCTGGGACTTCAGACAGGGCTGGCTGATATTCCTGAGCCAAGTGGCACCTTGTTACAGAAGGTAAACACAGCTCATCTGTAGATCAACCACCTTGTAAGGGGAAGACAACTACAAAAACAACCCCTGTGCTGCACGAGACAGACAAGCTCCAGTGAGGAGAGCGGACATGCAAAAAGTACCCTGGGTTTATACTAATGAGGTGATCCGGGTGGGACCCATAGATAGCTTCAGGGCGAGGGCTGGTCACCAGGAAGACCAAACACATGACCAGAAGGCGGGAACTTTCAGCCCCACCACTTGGCCTCCAGAGAAGGAAGGGGGACTGGAGATTGGGTGAAAAAACTCTTGAACAATGAGATCTGGGGAGCTCTCAGGTTGATGAACACATCAGAGTGCCGGAGAGTGGCACACCCAGGTGGCGCACCCAGGTGGCGCATACGAGTTCCTCACACAGCTCCCCCGCTGACCTTGCCCTGTGCATCTCTTTCATCCGGTTTTTCCTGAACTGCATCCTTTACAGCAAAATGGTAAACCCAAGGAAAAGTGTTTTTCTGAGTTCTTCCTTCAAAGAGTCATCACAACAACATGGATTGAAGAGACTTTCAAACATCTGCTGTCTCCTGCTGCTGCTGTTCATGAAAAGAGACATTAAACTCTTTTAATTTTTAGATAGGTGTTATACATATTTCAACATATAAAACATGTCAATGCTTAAAAAAACAATACGTGTGTGTGGTCTGCCAATCTAATTCAGCAGCCACTATTTTCAACCCAACATTGGTATCTTTGCGGGAGACAAAAAATTTTTTTTAATTTAAATACTTGCCTGTCTCTTCCTAGACTTGTCAGTTTCAGTCTCCACATGTGCCTCCACAGCCCGTCTCCACCAGCCCAATCCCAAATGCGTGATTGCAGATTCTGCAGTTTGTTCTGTTTTAGTTGTTCACCCCCCTCATCCAGGTATGGATGTATCTTTAAAATAAGAGTCTTTTTTTGGTGATGCCTGGATCATGCTGTCATTTATAGCATAATTGTTTTCATTATCTGAACTCCAAAAAAATATATGTATTCACTAGGTTAAAAATTAAACTAGTACTATATTGACACAAAGTACAACAGTTAATCCGCAGACAAAGCTGAAGGCTGATTGTTAAGACTTATCATTGCAATACACTTAAATTGCACAGATTAATCACATCACTCTGGAGTGATGCAACAACAGATAATCCATTATTGCAAACTACAAATCATGGTTGTGAACCACTGCAGCCAGTGGAAACATAGTAATAGTGACTAGGAAATGCACAAAATCTATGCCTTTTCCACCTGCCAGTAAAAATTAAATGAGTAGTGAAGCAGGACTTGAACCCAGATCTCCAATCTTCAGATCCAGGACTCTTGCATGTGGGTCTGAGGAATTAATATTACCCAGGAATGTGACCTTCAACCAGTCAATCTGGAATTTCCAGGTCAGCACTACTGAGGTCATCTACCTGGTGAGCGCCTGCCCTTCCCCAAAGGCAGGTGACCTTGTGGAAAATCATCTACTCTTCCTTTTTGCCACCCCTTCTGCCTATAAAAGTCTTCCACTTTGTACAGTTCCTCGGAGTTCCTTTCTATATGCTAAGGTGGGATGCTGCCCAAATCACGATCGTTAAATAAAGCTAATTAGATCAAATTTACTCAGTTACATTTTGTTTTTCAACAATTTTGTGCCTCAGTCTCCTCTTCCCTATTTCAATATCCTTTTTTCATCCATCAGGCCCTGCACCTTAGTACTGTTGTTCTAATTTTCCCTGGGAGGATTCCTTATTGTGGTGATGAGCATAATGGAATGTGTATACCCCCTCTTGGCCCCCCGGAACTCTGCCATCACTTTTGCCTCCCTCCCACAGTGCAGTCCTCCAGTACCATTTGTCACCTGCTACTGAGTTGGCTCTCACTCCTGGCGACCCAGGGGATGAGTGATGTCTACCACGTCCTGTCCTCAGTAGCCCTGCTCAGAATTTGTAGACTCATGCCTCTGGCTTCTTGTATGGAGACAATCCATCTGATACTTGGCCTTCCTCTTTTCCTGCTGCCTTCTGTCTTTCCCAGCATTATTGTCTTTTGATGAAACAGCCCTGTACCATTCACCAGCACTTTTAAGGAGAATGCCCTATGAAAGGATAGTACCATCCCAAATTCCTGTCTCACCCGTTAGTCTTCCATAAAGTACTGTACCACAGCAACTTCTTCCCCAGTTACCTGTCAGATCTCTCTGGGAAAGTTTGTCTTTCTTACTTGTCTATTTCTCCTCCAATTCTTTTCGTTATCTTCTGCTCTGAATAAACCCAGGTCCTCTGTTTGTAGGGAACCGATGCATGGCAGCTCCCACTCAGACATAGTACCTGGGAGCAGCCGCATTGCCTTCTGAACAAAACCACTGAGGATGTGGAGTGGGCCCAGCCCTGCACTGAACAGCACAGGCTCCAGAGCCCCACGCTTTGCCCACCCAGCCAGGAAACAGGAGAGCTCCTCAGTGTGAATGTGACAGCCATCCCAGGTTAAGCTGTGATGAGCGTTTTGGGACCTGATAATGGAAAAAGGGGGTCAGAAAAGGGATTTATGGGTTGAGTCATGAGGATGCCTGGGTTTGGGTTTGGTGTTGGGTGGTAGTGGGGAGGGGGAGGTCCGTGAGGGCCAGTGATTAGAGGTCTGGGGTCAGGGATGGGATGAGCATTGAGTACATATGGGGACCAGTATGGAGAGAGTGTATGATCTGTGGATCAGGGATGGTAGGTCTGTGCGCCGGTGGGGTATCCATGTGGTCGGCCAGTGATTTGTGGACCTGTAGGGCCAGTGCTGTGATGGGGGTGTGGGTGGAAGTGCTCTTTGGGATTTGTGATTTCTGCACCTGCTGAGTCAGTGCTTCATAGGGGTCATTGATGGGGACCAAGGGCTGATAAAAGCCTGTCCCAGTTCACTGGGAAAGTCCTCACTTTGCAGTATCTGAAGTTCGGAGGCCACCCAGAAGTTGAAGCCTCTAATATATTTTCTCAAACCACCATCTCATTCCATCCCTCGGTCCTCACAGACAAAAACATCCTTTGAACATAGGATCAAACAAATCTGAAAGGATAGGATTACTATTGTCAGTTCCCTCTAGTCAAAGACCACCAGGAATGCCCTCTCATTGACTGGGTTGGGTTTATTCCTCTAGCATCTCGAGCTATGTACACCATGGACACTGTGGGGGTGTCTCAGTAAGAGGGTGATAAAAGGACTTAGTGGATTTGGCCTTGGGTTGGGTGATTTTGAGGAGGGCTTAAGGAAGTGGGCCTTGCACTGAACTGGATATTATTAGGAAGTGAGGTAATTCAGTAATTGGGAATTTCAATAAATTTTATCTAGAGAGAGGAAAGACTAGAACGAAGCTAAAACTGTAATAGAGAAAGAGTTGCAATTATTCATGTTGCCTGGGAGCAGGGGGTGTTTGCTATTTTGTGGCTTGGACAGGGTTGATGTTTTGTCTGTGTTTAGACATAATTTCAGAGGTCTATTTTTGTCTTATTCCATCGTGGTCACAGAGTGGCCTTGTCTGATGTTGACGTTCTGTGAAATTATGTTAAATAGGAGAGTTGTGGGTGCTAGGCCAGTTCTCAGAGGCGAAGAGCTGCTTTTTCACTTTCTCACGGGATTTCAGCCTTGCCTCTTTCTAAGTTTGTTGTTGTACATTCTGTTCAACAAACATTTATTAAACACTCGCTATTTACTTGCTGCAGAGCTCAGTGTCCAGAAATGAACATGACTATTTGATTGTTTTGTTCTAGGTTTATTTTGACACAGCCTGGGATACCCACGTGAAACAGCCTACCTATCATGGGAACGCTCACTTCCTGTGAATGGCTCCAGCCCTATCTGTATGACCCATCCCGGCACTGAGAAGAATTTCCCAGGTGAGTATCTTCTTGTGTTGTGTTCTATTCCCATTTATCAATGGTTCCAATCTATCGCTATTCTCTTACATAGACAACTGCACTATTGAAAATCAGCAATAAAAATTTAAACAAAAAGCTTCAAATCAACAAAATCAACAGTTTCAATTCATGAATATTGACTTGGCAAGAGAATCTACTGGATTAGGAGAAAATACGAAAGAGTTCTTAGGATTTTGCTGGTTGCTTCTGTCTAGGGAATACAGGTGCATTCCTCACTTTTGTTTTAGTTTATTCCCATTCTTATTGCCAGGGAACTGCATCATCTGAAGTTAAATCTTTACATACATATGTCTGTGACTATTGTCTTATGGTAGAGTCCTACAGATAGAATTTCTGGTTCAAGGGGAACAATAAAGTGTCAGTAAACCAACAGGAAACATATCTGCATTCATCTAATTAAAAATACACCCTGTCCAAGTTCTGTTGATCATATTCTAATCACAAGAAGACTTTCTTCACACGGCGCTTGCTGACTCTTCTGTAAGAAAGAATGACCCTCTCCTTCAGGGCGGGCTGTTATCCACCTGACTTCTTGTGGTAGCTGTTTCTAGGCTGGCGAATGTCAGTTCTGGCCCCCAAGATTCCAGTCTGTGTCCCAGTCCTGATTCCTCAGATTTCTACCCTTTTGGAAGAAAAGCAGAACATGACCAAGTCTCAGGGGAGTTGCTTGCTTATGCTGTGTTTGGTTTCCACACAATCAAGTGAAAAAGTGCAGAAAGGTAAAAATTAGGATTAATGAAAATGAAGAGCAAACAAAAGATAAAGAAATGCAAAGAGTTGGCGTGTAAAAATCAGATCATGTGGCTTCAAACTATTATAATTCAAATTATATGTGTGTGTCTGTTACATATAAATGATGTAAAACTATAATACGCTACTATATTTATATTATATCTATAGAAGTGTGTAAATTAAGCATGGATGTGTCCCATCTTTTCTAGCAGCCGCGGCGGACAGGTAGGGACGTCACACTCATGATCTGCATTTCTCACAAAGAGGAATCAGCTGAAGTTTCAATGGAAATATTTCTTGCCATTAGGATTTTAAAAAATTTATGGCTGATGTCCTGACCTATACTCCTGTATAATTGTATTAGTAGATGTTTTTTGTAGTTGCGTCTTAAAATATCTCTTTTAGAGGGCAGTTATAATGTTAGAACCAAATGCTATAAGCATCATTATTAGGAAACTATGGCACGGTTTATCCAGGGATGAAACCTAGATAAAATGGAATGATGAGTGTCTATTTTTTTCATAGTAACTATTTCTCTGAAGTAGGCAGTTCTAGAGTTATGATTCAGTGGCAAATGCGTGGAGAGCAGGGTCTCTGATTCTCCATGGCCTTTGCTGTGATCTCGGGGTGTGTGAGGTTACTCCCCAACTCTATGCCAGTTTGTGCTGCGTTTTTCATTTTAGAGAGTCGTTTGATTTTTTTTTTTTTCCTGGCTCACCTGAATTATTTCTATTTAGTATAAATAGTTTTGAAAGTACGAAAAGTAAAAATTATAAAGTGAAGGTGTCTGTAATGTAACACCCCCTTCCTCCTGGGCCAGCCAGTATGTACTAACAATTTGTGATGCTTAGATTTTTATCTCCATCTGGAAATTATTGAGTCTATTTCTTTTAAAACATCATGGGATGACCAGCTGGAGAGAGAGCAGGAAAACCAAGACAGAGCTCTTAGGAAAGTCACAGTCAATAACAAAGCAGTTATTGAAGGGCCAGACCACACATGTAATGCATTTGGAAAAATTGATTATGACTGCACAGACCTAGATACTTCAAGGCAAACACTGTATAAATATGATTCATTTGAAAAGAGCTTGAAGCCTAATATAAACCTATTCTGTTGTAATGGGGATTATGCAAGAAAAGCCACTAATAAGAATTTTGGATGTGGGAGAACACCTAGTTCTTCCTATTATAAGCGTAAAAAATTTCATAATGAAGTGTCTCACTATGAAGGTGGTCAGTGTGAAAAGATCATCAACAATAAACATCTCTTATTCAATATGTGAATGTTGCAACTGCGGAGAAGACCAGTGTACATATTGAATGTGGACGATCTTTCCTTAAAAAATTGCAGGGCGTGGGGGAAAGCCTTCAGTGAGAAGTTTCATCTCATTGTACATCAGAGAACTCATACTGGGGAGAAACCTTATGAATGCCCTGAATGTGGAAAAGCCTTCTCCCAGAAATCACCCCTCATTATACATCAGAGAATTCACACCGGAGAGAAACCTTATGAATGCAGAGATGCGGGAAGGCCTTCTCCCAGAAGTCACAGCTGATTATACATCACAGAACTCACACTGGCAAGAAGCCGTATGAGTGCACAGAATGTGGGAAACCCTTCTGTGAGAAGTCCCACCTCATTATACACAAAAGAATCCACACGGGAGAGAAGGAATGGAAAATACTGTGGGTGGCTTAGTCCAAGAGCCGGCAAGGATATGAATGCCCTCGGTCCAACAGTCCTTGAGGCATTGAATTCTGCCAAGAGTTGAGCTTGGAATTGGGTCTTTTCCCAGTTGACCCTTCAGTGAAACCCCAGCCTGGGACAGTGCCTTGACTGTAGGCTTGTGGGAGACCCTGAAGCAGAGGACCCAGATAATTCATGTCCCAATTGCCGACCCACAGAAACTGAGACAATAAATATGTATTGTTTTAAACTACTAAGTTTTAGGATAAGTGGTTACATTTCAATACACAGATAATTAATAACACCCTTTATAGATAATATTTTATTTGATGGTTTATTCTTCCATTATTTGTTTTTATTTTTAAGGTAAAGTACATATATATATATATACACATATATATAGTTGATCTTCATTATTCAAAGATTCTGTATCTGCAAAGTTATCTACTTGCTAAAATTTATTTATAACCCAAAACATCCATACTCACAGTGCTTTTGCGGTCATTAGCAGACATGCACAGAGCAGTAAAACATTTCACTTTCCCCGTGCACACATTTCCAGCTGAGGCTGAAGAAGGTGATGGTCTCCCTGTATTACAGCTCTCAAGCAGAGGTGACCAGAGGGTGGAGACAGCATGGGCAGTGCAGTGTAGTGTAAGAAACTCCGGCTCTGGGAACAGTGGGTGGAGTCCGACTCCAACTCCGGCACCTGTTAGTGGACTGACCTCAGGTAAGTCACTTAATGCTTGTGAGCTTCATTTCCTTTTTTGGAAAATGAAGAAAATAAAATCTACCAGGATGGGTTGATTTTAAGATTAAATCTTAATTACACAAAGTTGGAATTTAAGATTATAATCTATGCGATATGTATTATATATATATACATATATGTGTATGTGGTATGTATGTATATGTATGTGTGTATGTGTATTTTCATATTTCCCCTAGGAGCAATGGTTCAGTATTTGCTAATTCTGTGTTTGCAGCAACTTTATAGAATATAACTACCATGAATAGTGAGATTTGACTGTATATATTCATTCTAAGTCAGAATCCTCGAGGAGTGGTGCCAGTGGAAAATACAGATTTGGGACATAGACTGTAGAGAGCCTGGTAGCAATTGTGAAACTTTAGCTCTTAATACTTAGCGATGAGAAGCTATCCTTATGTAGTATCTCATTAAAAATAAGTTGAAGGAGAAGTCCCTCATAATGAAATAAAAATAATGAAATAAAAATTAAAGCTACAATAAGATACTACTTCTCATTCGTTAGCTTATAAAGAAAAGTATTCTAAATTTGGGAACAGTTTCGGTAAGGCCATGGGAATCAGGAATTCTCATTTATTACCGGTAAGACAGAAAAATGGTGTAGCCTCTGTATAGAGGGTTTGGCAACAGCTAGTAAAACTACATGTATTAATATTAGTCACCGCTATGCAGTGGAGTTCCTGGAACTTAGCACTTTGAAACTATAAACATTCAAAGTCTCATGGTTTCTGTGAGTCGAATCTGGAAGCATCTTCGATGGGGTGGTTCAGGTCTAGTCTCTGATGAGGTTCAGCCATGCTGTCGGACATTTCAAGGCTCAGCTGGAGAAGTATGTGCTCCAAACTCAAACAAGGGGCTGATGATAAGCCTCAGAATACCAGTTTCCAAACTCAGTTCCTCACCATGGGGCCTTTCCTTAGACCATTGGATTATCCTCATGACATGGCCAGGGTATAATCATTGCTGTACCCTTAGTGCCCAACACCATGGCTGTACATACCATCTTAAGCATAGGGCATGCGATAAATATTGATGTAACCAGAAGTTTAAATTGGAGTGAGTGATCACAACTGCCCATGTCTTACCCTCTTCTTTGTCTTGACGAATTCTAGTCAGGCCTCTTTCCTCCCCACAGGGTCCTACACTGTAGCTTGTCCCCAAGTTTAAACACACACTAAAGCAGTATGTATGGGTGAACAGCCTCCCCTCACAGCTTACTCTCAGAACCTGAGGACTCCAGAAACATTTCTTGTTGATGTGTTCTGGTTTTGCCACTTGCACACCCTCACCTCTTAAAAGTTCCTGCTAGTCCTTCTTAGCCCTCCCTATGCAAGAAAAGCCTTCTTCTGTTTGATTTTGAGATGCTAACAGATTTCTGAGATTGGAGTGTTCTCCCGATTACAATAATCTTTCTGAATAAAACCTCTTCTTACCTAAGTTCAGATTTGTTTTTGACATGAGAAATAAAACTGCTAAATGTAAAATTGCTATTCATTTAATTATGTAAGCCCAAAATCATGACTCCTGTGAAAACTGGTGATACAAAATTTTATCTATGCACATGAAACTTCAGTTTAAATGCATTTTTCTAAAGTATAAAAGCTTGATGTAAGGTCTAAAGGTTACGATAATAATAATGATGTCTGATTGGTTCATTTTTAAAAAAATCAAGTGTTTTCTATTTTTCTGAAATCTTACCTCATCGTCATTCTTTTCCTTTTTTTTTTTTTTCTTCTCTCTGCTTTCCTTGTCTCAGTCTCCCTCTCTGTTTGAGCCTACTAGGTTGTCCCTTAGCTTCCCACTTCTGTTCCTATGCCTCCCATTTGTGCCCTTCTCTCTCCCATCTCTCTGCTTCTCCTTTGCGCGGATTATTCCTGCTTTCTCCTGGTCTCTGATTCCCCACTTCTCATCCCTCTTTCTGTGCCTGTCTTCTCTTCCTTGTCTGTCAGCTTTCCTTAGACGGCCTCTGCAACTTACTACGGCAGTAGTAATTTCCCCTAGAGAATTCCTTATGATTGTTTTTAGCATAAAGTTCATTACTACTTCTCCCTCCCTCCTGCCTCCAACCCTCCCCTTCTTTTGACCCTCTTTGCACCGTGGAATCGTCCCCAGGGAGACCGTACCATTCCGCCTTTCCACCCTTCTCAGCAAGTAGCACCTCCCGGTATAGGGCTATACCATTTACAAACATGTAAAATAGAATCGTCAATGAGAATATTTTACCATTCCAAAGTCTGCCTTCCTCTTTCACCAAACGGAGTCTTCTAATAGAGGACATTGCACTGAAGCTTCTTCCCCAGTGCTTTTGTAAAATCTCTCTGCAAAGTTTGCACCTTACGGGTCGGTATAACCCTCCTTTCCGTCACCCTCTCCCCTCCGGTCGCCGCCGGTGGTGCAGCCCAACCAGAGGCTCGCAGGGACAGGGTTCCGGAGTGTACGGAACTGCACGGCCCCTCAACATGGCGGCTCCCATTGGCGTGCAGTGCGTGGTGGCAGCAGCCACATTACCTCCTGAACAAAGCCGCCAACGGTGCGAAGTGGGCAGAACCGCCCAGTAGGGATCAGCGCAAGCTCAGAAGCCCCGCGCTCTGCTCGCCGGACAGGAAGCGCAAGAGTTCATTAATGTGGATGTGACAGCTGTCCCGGGTTAAGCCTTGACAGGCGTTTTGGGACCTCGTAACGGAGCCTCAGGTCAGAAGGCTGATTCGTGCGGTGAGCGTGTGATTGGCAATGGGAGGGGAGGGGTCCGTGGGGGTCAGTGATTGGAGGTTTAAGGAGTCGTGGTGGCGAAAGAATGTGGGATTGGTGCTGGGTTTGTTTGGGGAGTGAGGGATGGTGTGACCTATGAGATTAGTAATTGGGGAGTGATGTGCCAGTGATGGGGTTGTCTGTGGGGTCAGAAATGGCGCGTAGAGGGACACACTGATGGGGATGACTAGGGTCGGTGATTGGTGCGGGGGCTGAGGACTTAATGACGGGGAGCATCCATGTGGTGGTCAGTGATGCGATGGACGTAGGGGAGTTCGGTCATGTATGTAATCTCTAGGACTGAGGATTCAACGACTTGGATGGAGTAGAAATGGTATCAGGGCGTCATGGTGATCAGCCCCAATTTACTGGGAAAGATTTTTACACACATCACAAAGCTTCTGCATGTCATAGGCAACTGTTGGGTTTTTAAGTCACACCCCCTCTTAAACCATCATTGCGCCCTTAATCTGGCGCTCCCTAAAGAAATGACCATTTTAAAACAGGATCAAACAAAACGATAGGATTATTATGAAAAATGTGATTTAAGTCCTACCTCTTTCTAAGCTTATTGAAATTATTTTACATTTAATTTAAGAAACATTTATTGAGCGCCTGCTGAGTGCCCAGAGATTAGTATGATTATGTTTCCTGATTGCTTCCTTCCAGATCTGTTTCGATAAAGTCTCCCTGTCATGGGAGCACTCACGTCCTCTGAACCAGTTCAGTCCTGCCTGCATGACTCCTGGGACTGAGAAAAATTTACCAGGTATGTACGTACCTTCCTGCACTGAGGCAAGAAAAATTTAAACAGAAAACATCTCAAAATTAACATTTAGGTCCATGAATATTGATTGGCAGGAGAGTTTGTTGAGTTGAGGGAAAATATAATAGTGTGGGAATTCAGCTGTTGGTTCTTTCTGAGAAATAAAGGAATGTATTCCTTAGTTTTCCATCTGGTCATTGCTATTCTAATTGCCGGGGAAAGTTAAATCTTTATGCAGATCTATCCATATTTATTGCATTATGACAACAGTTTACAAATATAATGACCCATTAATCGGGAGAAAGATAAGTTGTTAAGTAAGTCAACATGTAACATCCTTACATCTATTCTATTAAAAAACCTTGTGTGAGTTCTGTGTGACCATAGTATAGTCAAAAGAGGACTTCCTTCGTTTGTGCTTGCTGACCATTCTGTAAGGACCAAACAACCTTCTCCCACAGGTTGGCCTGTCATCCACCCAACTTCTGGTGGTCGTTTTTTCTAGTCTGGTGAATATGGAAGCTGCAGTCTGGGTTGGTCTGTGAAAACGTCCTTCTGATCACTGGTTTTCCTTTTTTCGGGCATCTGCCCTTTTAGAAGACAGCAAAAAAATGATGAAGTCCCAGGTGAGTTGCTTTTATTTTGAATTTTTTTAATTGCCTCCTTGGTTTTCCATATAATCAGATGGAAAAGTAAAAAAAGCTAAAATGTGGATTAGGGGAAAGGTACAGTAGCCAAAATAAAAATCAAGACCTAGAAAGAGTTGCTGGGTATAATAAGTAGATAACCTAGCCTGAACCATTTAAAAAATTGATGTACCAATTTTTCTGATCTTTCTTGCAAATATCAGCTACATGATTCACAATCCTCTACGGGAAAAGCTGATAAATTTCCCATGGGAAGAAATGATTTCTAGCCGTATAAGACTAAAACTTCCTTTTCAGGTCTTTGTTTAGGTGATGGAATACAGTGTTCTCACCAACATTCATTCCTGTGGTACATGCAATAGTCGATTTCCTGTAGCTGTATCATAACATGATCTTTTCTAGAAGGAAGAGATCCGTGTCAGAGCCAGACTCCTTGAACTTCATCTTCCTGAACTAGGGTCATCAAACTATTGCCTGTGGGTTAAACTCAACTTTTTATAAGCAAAATTTTATTGGCAGCACAGCCATGCCTTTCGTTTGCATGTTGTCTAGGTCTGTTTTCAGGCTACAATGGCAGAGTCGGGTAAGTACAATGGAGACCACATGGCCTGCAATGATGAAAGTATACACTTTACTGAAAGAGTTTGTTGGCCTCTGCTTTAGAGGACCAGACTGATCGCAGAGGCTTCCTATTGTCAGCTTCATCCACTGGTAAAATCTAGATAACATAGTATGGGTACATTTTGAATGGTCTTCCAAAAAATATGTTTCTCTCAAAAGGCAGTTCTGGAGTTAAAATTATCTGTCAAAAGTCTGGCGAGCAAGGGCCCCCAGTGCTCCATTTTTTTCCCTGTGATTTTGTGAGTTTGTAGGATTACTGTTCAACTCAAGGCCAGTTCCTTCTCTGCTCGTCCATTCTTAACAGTCTGTATTATATTTTTCTCCTTGTCCACATTTGCTATATATATGGTGCGAAAATTTTAAACTATATAAAAAGATAAAAATTAAAAGCTGAGAGACGCTTAACGTTTAAACTACCCTCCTCCTGATATAGCAATGTTAATCATTTGTTTTTAACCTTGCAGACCTTTCATGATATAACAGCAAGTGTGTATATGTGAAAGTACAAATATATGAGTACACATATTCTTGTGCTTTTCTTTTAGAAACGTAATGTTACGGTAAACATTCTGTTCTGAAACTTGTTTTTTAACTTCACCGACCAATATAAAGACTTTTGTGTACAGTTTTAATAGCTTCTCATGCCAGTACATAGTGTTCTTTATTATTTTAGCAGATGTGTAATATTTCCCTGTGGCCTGGTTGACTGGGATTGTTTCCTCATGTATAAAATGAAGATCATAGTCCTCATAGGGTTGTTGTGAGAATTAAGTTGGGAGACCCTAGCTGGTGTAGCTCAGTGGATTGAGTGCTGGCCTGCAAACCAAAGGGTCACTGGTTCGATTCCCAGTCAGAGCATATGCTTGGGTTGTGGACCAGGTCCCCAGTAGGGGGTGTGCAAGAGGCAATGACACATGGATGTTTCTCTCTCTGTCTTTCTCCCTCCCTTCCCCTCTCTCTAAAAATAAATAAATTTAAAAAAATTAAGATGGGAAAGAAAGCAATCATTCTTAAAACTATGTAAGTGGGGATGGTTTGTTCTATATTTAAGCATTAGCTGTTATTATATCACCATTATTATTGTCAATCTTGAAATCAGTTTTTGTATGAGAAGTCCTTATGTATATTTTATAGTAGAGTTTAACAACTGAGTTCTCTTGTGAAAAGATAGGTTTGTTTCTTTCTTGGATGCCAGTAACTTTAGAGCTGTGTGTGCAATACAGAGCCATCAGCCACATGTAGTTATTGAGCACTTGAAACTGCCTAGTTGGAATTGAAATGTGCTATAAGTATAAAGTACATGCTGGACTTTGAAGATACAATTTTAACTCACTAGTAATTTTAAAGATTGATTACATGGTAAAATCATGTTTTGGATATATCGAGATAAATATATATTATTGAAAGCCATTTTTTGAACTTGGCTTTCATTTCCCCCATTTTGGTTTCATTTTGCTTTCATTTCCCCCATTTCTTCCATTCTCCCAGTCATCCAAGCTGTAAAAATTATTTATAGATGACAAAAGTATAATTTCTCACTGATTATGTATGACATTTTTCTCAAAAGTAACAGGATTTATACACATTTTGTAAACTGAAGCATTTAAATATCAATAATAAAGCAAAACCAGAATGTTAGAATTACATCTGCTCATATAAATTTCCCTATCGGAATGGATTTCCTCTACATTCCATATTTATTATCTTTATCATGTTATTGTTCTTCAGATCAAAAGAATATAACTGACTAATGCCCAAAATATTTTTAACTTAACATGAACTTTATTTTATTCTTTATAATCTTCACTCATTCCTTTGTAGCAAACAAATATATGTCATATGCACTGGCTACGTGTGGAATATCTCAAGAACATTTAGGCATTGTTCTTTTCTGGGAGGAATAAGGGAGAAAAAATGGGGTTAAAGATGTGGACATCAATACAGGCATATCGACATGAGAACATGGAACTATTACAGCTGGAGGGGCTGTGGGGGAAGCAACTAGCTTTATAAGGAAGTTGGGAATAGGATTAAAAGATTATTGAACTTTGGATCATGAGGGAAGTATGGTGAGGATGGGAAAAAGCATGTGCAAAAGTAAAAAGAGTGATTTTAGGAAGGCTGAGAATTGGAGGAAAACCGAAGTGGAACGTGTTTTATGGAAAGCTTGTCTAAGGATGGTATTAAAGTCATAAGACATAAAGACCTTGTTTACAATATCAAGGGGGCAGTGGTCAAGAACCCAAGCTATCGAATCAGAAGACTTGCTTTTAAATCAAAGTTTGAATCAATCATGTATTCAGTGTAACCTCTGGCAAGCAGTTAGTTAGGTACTGGACTTCTCTGTTTTCTCAAAGAAAAATGGGGAAATTAATGGAGTTGTTATGAGGATAAACTAAATGATTGGCGGCTTGATGATATGATTATGGGACTTGGTGTAGGAGGATTGAAATGAGACTATTTGTATATTCAAGGGTGGGTTCAAAGGAGGCTTTGTACAAAGGGGACTGTTGCTATTTGAAACAATATTTGATTTGTTTTCATTCTGAAAGCAATATTTGTTAACAATGGAATATTTAGGAGAAAACTTGAAAAATAGTTTAAAATAATACAGATCACTCAAATTCTATTAGATGACAACTACTGTGAAGCTAATGATGACATAATTAAAATAGTCAATTTTTCCTCCAGAAACATCTTTTGGCTCTACATTTACCCAAGTCCTTTATTTTAATGCCATATCAATAATTTGTTGTGGTTTTTTTTTTTTTCGTGAATGTTTTCTGCATATTTCTTAAGTTCATTCTTTGGTATTGCTATTTCAATTGATGTATTTCATTATATTACTAGTTATTGAGTGCAGAGATATTATATATATGTATGAATGGTTAGATTTAAGAAAAACTAAGATTATTTTTCTACAAAACGTGGGAATTAAGTATGATCTTCAAGAACTTTGACAGTCTGTGATTCTCTAAATGTAATACTTAAAAAGGCCTTCTCTCCTCTATAATTATTAATAAAAATTCGTGTTTTGTTTTGTTACTTTTATGGTTTGGGTTTTTTTTTTTTTTTACAGTTAAAATATTTGCTCCATCTTGGCTGTATTTTTTCTATTTCCTAAGACATAAGACATGGTGTTTTAGTTTGCTGAGACTGCTATAACAAAGTATGACAAACTGAATGGATTAACAACAGAAATTCATTCCCTCACAGCTCTGGAGGCCAGAGGTCAAAACTCAAGACAACAGTAGGGTTGGTTCCTGCGAAGCGCAGTGAGGGAGGATCTGTTCCGGGCTCTCTCTCCTTGGATTATAATGACCATGCTCTCCCTGTGTCTCTTCATATCATCTTCTCTCCATGTCTGTCTGCCTCTGTTCAAATTTCTCCTGTTGGTATGGGCATCAGTCACATTGCACTAGAGTCCACCCTAATGAC
Organism: Mormoops blainvillei; assembly: GCA_004026545.1. Taxonomy (NCBI): domain Eukaryota; kingdom Metazoa; phylum Chordata; class Mammalia; order Chiroptera; family Mormoopidae; genus Mormoops; species Mormoops blainvillei. Next base: position 121,646 of record PVJD01003053.1, on the reverse strand, counting down.
CTCATATAAGTAATTTCATCTGCAATGACCTATTTCCAAATAAGGTGACATTCTGAGGCACTGGGGGTTAGGATTTCAACATATGAGTTTCCAGGGGATACGATTTAGCCTGTAACACATGGATTGAACATTATTCTTTTCCTGTTGACTATCCAGTTTTTTTTCGGAACCATTCATTGAATAACCCATTTTCTTTCTGGTTATTTGAATGCTGCCCTGATCACTTATTGAATTGCCATTTGTATTAGGTAGGCATTTTGTGATTTACCTCTGCTGCTTTCCTAATCTATCTGGCTCTTCTTGCTAATGGAAGGATTTTTCATTGTTTCTCCCAAATATCATGATACAAAACGAAGGGTAGATTTAGTATTGCATGCTGTAGTACAAATAAGAATGATCACTGCAGATTGAACAGGAATATACTGTTACAGGGGTTAGTATCATTCAAGGATGTGGCTGTGGATTTCACCCAGGAGGAGTGGCAGCACCTGGACCCTGCTCAGAGGACCCTGTACAGGGATGTGATGCTGGAAAACTACAGCCACCTGGTCTCAATGGGTAAGGATGGCTTCCCTGCATAACTCAGACTCAAGTAATCAAACACCTTTCCCGATCAGTTGCTGTGGTTAGGTGGTTCCTGACACAGATAATGACTTTTACGATCTTCATATCTTCTCAAATGGAGATCATAACTCTGCTGAGGGCCAGCTGGGACTCCATTGTAGACTTAAGCCGCACCTTCTCTTCTTCCTTCAGTGCAGTGCATCCCAATTGCTCTGTGATTTCCATTTAATAGGGCATCCACTTTCCAAACCAGATGTCATCTCCAAGCTGGAACAAGGAGAAGATCCATGGATCATAAAGAGAGACATATCAAATTGGCTTTTTCCAGGTAAAAATCAGGCAGATGGGAGGCAAGGGAACTGAAATATCAGTTTGTTTTGTTTTGTGCAATTGATTGGTATCTGAAGCTTATGTTTCTGTTCTTATTGAAATCTCTTCTTTGCTCCTGTGCTGAGAGTTTAGTAGGCATTCAACTAATAATCCATTAAATAACTGGGAATCTTTATAGGGGAGCTATTTCTTACTGATTCTCACTCCTTCATGTATCTATATGCCTTTTACAAAAATAGAAGTTCAGAGAAAATTAGAATCTAAAGAGAGACAACAGGATTTGAGAAGGCATTTTTCAGAGCATGCAGCAGTAGCTGCTTTGAAAGATGTTAAGTGTTGATGACACGGAAGTAAGAGGATGAAGGCAAGCTTGGCGTGTGGTGACAGTGGTCAGGGAGTACACGATTAGGGAAATGTGACTCTTCTGTGTGAACTTTGCTAGTGTTATTTGCTATGTATAGAAGATACATGTACTGAATGTGGGAAAGATATTTATGAAGAATAGTGGAGTTCAAGGTTGCATTTTTGGTGTGAACCTGATACTGAATCCATAACAGGATCTTGGATTTTTTGTTTTGTTTTTTTGTGTTAGTTGTTAATTAGGAATGTAGACTGATGAGAGTTAAAATATTTTGAGTACTTTGAGGAGAGACCTTGTTTCTTTGGACAGTAGTGGCAGGATAATATATATCAAATGGTTTATAAAATAAATGAATTTAAAAGGTGAAAAGTGTTTCCATTCAGAAAGCAGGGGAATTGGGAAGATTCTAGAATAATAATCCAAGATTAGAGTGATGATAACCCAGACATTTTTATATCTCCTTAAAGTCTAGTTTTTCCATAAATATGTCTCTTTGACATCCTTGTGTATCCATTCATCTGATCATACTATATGCTGTACTGTCTTACGAGATGGCCTGTCTCTATCCCTGTTTTCTGAGTTCATCAGCTACATTGGATCATTTATTTGTTTCACCCCTCTGTGTTCTGTTAACTGTTCTTTATGATTGTTTCACCCCTCTGTGTTCTGTTAACTGTTCTTTATGATTGTTTTATTTTTCTTTCTTTTCTTTAGACAGGAAGCATAATCTTGATAACCTCCAGTCATGTATTTCAGGGTCTTTTTCCTTCCATAATAAGACACTGAAAGGTGTCACAAAGGATGGTTCATTGTACTCCATTTTAAAAGTATGTCAAGGTGATGGCCAACTGCAGAGATGCCCAGAAAACCAAGACAGACTTTTCAGTCAAGTTACAGTTATCAATAACAAAACAGTGACTATGGAGTCAGGCCATAAATATAATGCACTGGGGGAAATGTTTCAAGCGCTAATAGAGCCAGATACTTCGAGACAAAGACCCCATAACTATGATGCCTTTAAAAAGTACTTGAAATCTAATACTGACCTACCTAGTTGTAATAAGACTAGTTCAAGAAAAAACCCTGATGAGAGTTTTGGATGTGGAAAGTCGTTTAGACATGATGTGTCCAGTTCTAACCTTGAGAAAATTCAAAATGGAATAATACCCTGTGATGATAATCAGTGCGGAAACATTGTCAGCAATAAACAATCCCTTATTCATTATAAGAATACTGAAACTAAAGAGAAGACCTGTGTATGTATTACATGTGGAAAAGGCTTTGCTAAGAAGTTACAGCTTATTGTACATCAACGAATTCATAGTGGAGAGAAACCTTATGATTGCAGTGCATGTGGGAAAGCCTTCAGTGAGAAGTTTCATCTCATTGTACATCAGAGAACTCATACTGGGGAGAAACCTTATGAATGTCCTGAATGTGGAAAAGCCTTCTCTCAAAAATCATCCCTCATTATACATCAGAGAGTTCACACCGGGGAAAAACCATACGCATGCAGTGACTGTGGAAAAGCCTTCTCCCAGAAATCACCCCTCATTATACATCAGAGAATTCACACCGGAGAGAAACCTTACGAATGCAGAGAGTGTGGGAAGGCCTTCTCCCAGAAGTCACAGCTGATTATACATCACAGAACTCACACTGGCGAGAAGCCGTATGAGTGCACGGAATGTGGGAAAGCCTTCTGTGAGAAGTCCCACCTCATTATACACAAAAGAATCCACACGGGAGAGAAACCCTACAAATGTGCTCAGTGTGCAGAAGCCTTCAGCAGGAAGACAGAACTCATCACACACCAGTTAGTTCATACTGGGGAGAAACCTTATGAATGTACTGAATGCGGGAAGACCTTCTCCCGGAAGTCACAGCTCATCATACATCAGAGAACACATACCGGAGAGAAACCCTACAAATGCAGTGAGTGTGGAAAGGCCTTCTGCCAGAAATCCCATCTCATTGGCCATCAGAGGATCCACACAGGGGAAAAACCTTACACGTGCACTGAATGTGGGAAAGCCTTCTCTCAGAAGTCCCACCTGCCAGGACATCAGCGCATTCATACGGGAGAGAAGCCTTATGTATGCGCCGAGTGTGGAAAGGCCTTTTCCCAGAAGTCAGACCTTGTTTTACATCGGAGGATTCATACCGGAGAAAGGCCCTATGGGTGTGCTACGTGCGGAAAAGCCTTCATCCAGAAGTCCCAGCTCACCGTGCACCAGAGAATTCACAACAGCGGAAAAGCCGTAATGAACTGAGCCCAGAGGAGCCTTCCGTATTAACTCGAGCCTTAATAAATACTACAGCCCTGAGTAATTTGATAAGTTTGTGAAAGACATATTATACATAAATTTTTATAAGAGAATTCATGTCTGTAGTGTGATGATACCTAATTCTTTCAGCAAAGATGATTGAAAATTAAATCACCATGATATGTAAAGCTTTTAAGCCTATGATCTGAATGGTCAGTAGAACAAAATTATGTATCCAGAATGTTGTCAAGTTACATATTCCTTATTATAGCACATAACAATAACCAGAGATTGTGAAATTGCTAATATTAGCTTATCATAATTTTGGCTATAGAGCAATGCCCTAAAAAGGCCATGAAGAAGGCTTGACTAAAGAAAGAAAAATCAATTCCTAGAAATTGCATTTTAAGGAGGGACTTAGCTTGACCCCTAAAGATATATGTAAAATTCTTATATAAAGATGGAAAGGTAGGTTAGCCAAATTTAGTAAAGGTCCTGTTTTTGTGTTCCCATCTCAAGCATATAAGTCAGCCTGTATCTCTGGAAGTTACCTGGACCTTGAAATTGATGCTTCTAGACTGGGCCTCCCCTTTCCTCCCCCTCACTGGGGATTTGGAATGGTAGAAAGACTTGGGTACTGAACCAAAGGGTCTTGGGTTTAAATCCTGGCTCAACGAGGCACAGGTTGTATGACCTCGGGCAAGCCTGCTCTACCCAACTGAATATTTTTTCTGATTGGTAAGTAAAACTGCAACACAGAGCACATTTTTAGTTAATATTAGTTCTGTTTCATCTTTACTCTCTACCCTGCTGCAAGAGGAGGCTACGACTAATATTTACAAGACACATCTGAACTTGCTTTGTATCCAGACGCCATTGCTTTTGATATCTCGTTCTTATGACTAGTTCATTTTATCATCTTTGGTCCTGGTGGCCTTGATTATCGGTATGTTAAAGTGACATCTTATTATTCTTATTTAATGTTTTACCGACACTTATTTATATAAACTGTGGTGAATGCACATAAAGACCCTTGTCTAATGCCTCTTCAGTTCCCTTCTGACCCCAGCCCTGCAGCCTCAGCTGAGAACCTGAGAACCAAAGGCACTTACAGAGGAAAACTCTTGGAGTGAGACATCATGCCTGCCATAGATTTGAGAATTTGGCATCTCCCAACTATTTCTCATCCCCCTTCCTGTGCTTTTACCTGTTCATCCATGAGTAGCTGTAGATGAGGACCCACGCTGGAGTGCCCTGCAGGAGAGCATACCTGTCCCATGTTCACCTAGTTCCCACTGAGTCCTTCATATTTCCTGCTCACCCGATCCCCTTCTTGCATGGCTGAACTGTCTGTCGTGAAAAGACAGGGCCCCTCTAGGTGACCCTCTGCAGGGGAGAGGGCATCCCTGACTGGGATGTGGGAACCTGTGTGGACCAGTCCTGGTCTCACTGTGAGCAGTGAGCCGAGAACACGACCATCAGATATAACTGGCCGTTCAGACCTGGGGAAGAAGGCCTCAGGGAACATTTCATGGGTCCAACCACTCAGAGGGCTCCTCACGGAAGATGTCCCAACTGGCCCCTATGAGGGCATGAGAAGGACAAAGGATCCTATTGAGAACACATAAAGTGAACGAAGAGGAACGTAGGTAGAGTAACAAACTCATGATTTCTACCTCACAGGCCTCCCGTTTGATCTTTCCACAGTCAGCCCCCAGGCAAACCTTGTTGATCTGATAACGGGTTTCTATAACAATTCCACTTCACAATTAGCATCTACTGGTTTAATACTTCACTTTCCTTCAGCATTTTGCTAGAGGAGCCACCCACTGCAGTGGGGCAAGAAAAAGAAACGACAGACATAAGGACTGGAAAGGAAAAATGAACGTTATTTGCAGATGATATAATTGTGTAGGAAAAAAACAAACATACTGATTAAATATTAGAACTGAAAGCATTTAGTTGCTTTATGCAATTTTAATATTAAATCATTCAACAAACCACCAACAGTGAAAATTTAAAGACACCATATACATTAGCATCAAAAATATAAAACACCTAAAATAAATCTAATCACAAAGTGTAGGACCTCTGGCTAGAAATAACAACTAAATGCAATCTGAGAGCCTGGATAGGATCTTGGAACAGAAAAACAGTGGAAACCTGATGAAATTCTAATATGAATTTTGTATCAGTTAATAATGTTGTACCGATGTTCATTTCCTGGTTCTCATAATTGCACTGTGTCTGTGTAAGATGTTAATGTTAGGAGAAGATGGATGAGGGATATCAGGACACTATTATATTGGCAACTTTCCTATAGGTCTAAAATATGTTCTTTTTGAGAAAGGAATCCATTTTTGCTTATTTTATTAGTAATTAAAAGAAATTGTACCCAATATATGGCAAAGATCATAAGTTACGTAGTCAGACTTAGCTTGAAATCCTAGCCCTGATGACATACACAGGTCACTTCAATCCTCTGAGCCTCCGTTTTCTTCATCTGTGAACGGAGATGACAGTGCCTTAATCATAAGACTGTTAGGAGCAGTAGGTATGACAGTGAAGTGCCAAGTGCTACAGCTGGCAGAGTAGGCAAGCAGCAGGCTCATCTTCCCACGGGAGATATGCGTTCTCCACGCAGCAGAGTCGACCTGGTGCCCTGTGGAGATCTCAATCCAGGGAGAAAAACAGCCAGGTCGCTTTAATAGTACACGATTGCTTTCTCATGGTGCTTACCAATATGCCTTGCACAATCCATGATAAAGCATTTGTGACCCTTCCGAGCAGATGAGGGAAAAAAGAGTTACTAGAGCTCGCCAGTGAATAGTCTCATACACCTTTGTTTTATACACTTTTGTTTATAAAGCTGCAGAATGCATTCCTAGAAGTGAGACTGACTGAGGAGTAGGCACATTTCACACTAGAGGCTACTAACAAATCGTGTCTGCACAAGCAGGTTGCACTGCCTCTGACATATACAAAATCAGTGATGGGGAGACAGATCATGGTTAAAAACACAGTGCTTTCTCATAGTTAAAAATGACCCTCACCAGATCAGCCTACCTGGGTTGGAGTAGTAAGTTTTCAAGAGTAGGTTTAGCAGTAAGGATTCTGTAGAGGGCATTACAACATTGGGTCTGAGATTAGAGGAGCTGACATCTAAGGACTCTCTGAAATTGAGCTTTGGGGAAACCTTTCAGATGTGGCTCAGTTGGCCCCAGGCCCTTCCAGACGGTGATGTGTTTTCCAAATGAGTCTCAGAGAGCTCTAAAGACTTTGCAGAGCCAGCCTTTGGCTCCTCTTCCCAAAGCCCCATCTTCTGGCAGGGGTGTCCAACCTTTTGGCGTCTCTGGGCCACACTGGAAGAAGAAGAGTTGTCTTGGGCCACACATTAAATACATTGCGACACGTAATCACAAAAATATCTCATAAGGTTTTACGTAAATTTCCGATTTTGTGTTGGACCACATTCACAGTCATCCTGGGCTGCATGTGGCCCACGGGCCACAGGTCGGACACCCCTCTAGAGTTTCCGCTGAGTCTTAACCTCTGGGCTCTGCTTGCCTTTTATCTCAAAGACAGGTAGGTTGTACATTGTGCCCTCAGTGAAATGGTCTGAATGCTGTTGTAATGCGCCACTGGCTGTCCCAGGAGGTAAATGAGGTCTTTACAATAAACAAAAAGGTGTTCGCTTGCATCTGAAGGGAGACACAGCTGAAGGTGAGAAGGGCAGCCAGGGGCAAAGCTTGACATCGGCTGCAGGGGGCCAGGCGTTGGCCCTGACTCTGAGGCTCTGTGGAGAGGCTGGGCAGTTGGGAGAGCTGGGAAGCCCTTCAACACAGAAGCAGGTGAAACCAGGAGATGGGCGAGTTCATGAGAGTCGGGGAGAAGAAACAGGACTCCGGGAAGAAGCAGAGAAGGAACAGCCAAGGAAATAAGGAAACCAGGCGAGTGTGTTGTCAGGGGTACCCAGGAAGCAATTAGCCACATCAAACAGAGCAAGAAAGTTCTGATGATAACAAAAGCTGAAAAGAAAAAAGAAAAAAAAAAAAGGCCCAGTGGGAGCAATGCCACAATCACCGTGTCCCTAGGCTGATATTACACCACAGCAGCCAGATGCAGCCTGATCATTGATTTAAGCGGCTCACACTCAAACCTTCTCTCAGGTGCTCAGCTGTAGAAATTCTCATGTCTCCCTCTTTCCCCTTCAAAGTTTAAACCATTTTATTTTTTACGGAGCCCTGACTGACTCTGAGATTACGAAAACCCTGTGGACATCTTTCCATATTTTTCACTCAGCGTCCTTTCTATTTGCTACCATCACCTCAGAGTCAGCCCAGGCCAGCGAAACAGGAGGTCCCGGCATCCACCAGTGAAACAGATTCTCTCATTGTGTGGTTTACCTCCCAGGGTTTGGGACAATCTTTGTCTTTTCACCTCTAGGTAAGGCCGGTGCCCTTCTCGGCATCGTAAGGTAATGTCGTAACTGGGACGGTGCCCCTGCCACAGCCCGTTTGCTCAGCTTCTGTCCTGGCGTGATTGTGCACAAATTGATGAGTGTCTGCTGTGTGCAAAGGATTGGATGGTTCTGTATCTTGGCACAGAGCTGTCCTCAAGGGATGGGGACGCTGTACCGCACCAAGTCCCCAGTGAAGTGGGGCGGCCTGGGATCCCAAACAGAGGGAAAAGGAGGTCTAAAGAGGACCTTTTTCCTCTGGTACGGGAGACAAGATGGTGTCGTAGTGCATCGGGGCTGCTGTATCCAGTTACACAGACAGTGTGGCTTATTGGCAACATACACTTATTTCTCAAAGTTCTGGAGGCTGAAGGACCAAGGTCAGGATGCCAGCACAACCCCATCCTGGGGAGAATAAGGAATAACCCTATTTCTGAGGGACCCAGCCTCGTGACCTAATCACACCCAAGGCCTCACCCCCTAACACCGTCACCTTGTGAGTGTTAGGATTTCCACATGAATTTTGAAGGAACTCACAAGTGGTGTGGGCAGAAGCAATGTGGAGGTAACAAGGGAGGAGGCATTCACCTAATGCCTCCATTTGTTCTAGTCCGAAAGACCTTAACATGGGGTCCATCGGGCCCTTGGGGGTGTGTGGCTAGAATTCAGGGAGTTCAGGGACTTAAATGGGGGCTTAAATATTTATCTCCTATATTTGATGGAAATGTAAAGGATTTATTTAGCAAGCATTTGCACAGTATCTACTATGTGCCAATCACAATCCTAAATCCTTTAGAAATAGCAACTTATTTGGTCTTGAAAACAAGTCCATGAGGTAGATCACTGCCGGTCTCCCTTCATAAAATGTGCCTTAAACAGCTTCATCAGAATTCAAACAGTCATTTTAGAGAGACTTTCTAAAATGTTCTATGTTAGCTATATTAACATTAAATATATAATATACTACATAAGATATTTAATATTAATATTACATAGAATGTTCTATAAATATTCATTTTCCTTCCTTTAATGTAAAAAATATACTCACTTCCTCCTTAGGGGAGGCAGTCAAAATTTCCATCATTTGTCCCAAAGCTCTAAGCTCAGGATCGCATGATAGTTCCTGTGTAAGTTTCAGATGTGCCTTCTCTCAATCCAGACACGTGTGGACTAAAACTCGTGCACACCTGACATCTGACGAGGGAATGGGGACAGGATGACTGCTGTGAACACTGCTCTTTGGACACGCAAAGATTGGAAGTCCGCAGTAATCTCTTACATCAACGAGCAACTCCTCTTGCATCTGATCCGGCCCCGTGGCCTCCTTTAAACAGTAGAATGTGATGTGAGTTGTGTCATGTCATCCCTGGCCTCCCACTTTAAAGGACGTGACCACTTCCAATTTTGTACTCTTAGGGTCCAGCCTCTACAGAAGAAATCTGATTATCCTGAGACCACCAAACTTTTACGGAAGCCTAAGTGAGCCGCTTGACGATGTCACACAAGGGAGGATCAAAGGGCTTTGATTGACAGCCACACCCGAAATTCCAGCCTTCCACCAGCACCAATGGCCACCGTCCTGGACGTTCCAAATCAGTTGCGCCTCCGGTGAGCTATCTTGGACACTCTAGACTGGTTGAGCCTTCAGAAGACTGCAGACACAGCCAGCCCACCTCATGTAGAGAAAAACTACCCAGGTGAGCCCCACTAACCCACAGTCTCATAAGCCAATGGTTGTTACTAATGGAAACAGCTACGAATCAGAGGATGATCTGTTACAGCGCAAAAGATCATTGAAACGGGAGCACACAGAGATCACTATTTGGAGCAATTCTAAACTTTCACTTTGTAGATCCTGCGAAAGCCCCTAAGCTGTGCATGGGGACATGTCTTGATTAAGCGTGCGATGCCTTGGTACAGTCCCTGTGATAATTGCAAGGGAGGGAACAACAAAGATCATAAACTAAATACTTCGTCTCTGACAAATACAAAATCTTTGAACACAAGACACTCTCTCATGCTAACTGTAACGTCTCTAACAGTAGCATCACGTGGCTTAAAGAAAATCACCCTTGCTTTAGTGCATTACAACCAAAACAAGAAATCCTTTGGCTACAGTTGCTCTTTCTGTAAACTTATATTACCTGTGGGTGTTTTTTTTCCTGTCCACAAACAGATTGTTAGATCCTTTATATAGCTAGCAGTCAGCAAGCTGAAATATAAGTCAGGTTGGAAAGTAAGTGCTCCTTCCACCTTCCCCAGGTCACTCCTGCTCTCTGGTACCTAGGCCTCGGAGCTCCCATCACCTCTGCATCGTTGTGCTCATGGCAGCCTTGACCGGCCCAAACTTCTCTCTGCCACCCACCCCTGGGATCCTGCGTGGCTGCTTCAGCACGAACAACTTCCCCCAGATGATCCTTTCAGCTCTCAGGCAAGCCTTCACCTGCACAGTTTCTTCTTAGCGTGTAAGAAATGTAGCATGCTGGATCACATAGACTCTTGGGTCTTGGGTCAAGTTCTCTGGGAGGCAGATTCAGAGGTGGACGTTGGAGAGCAGGAGGAGGGTTTTCAGGGAGGCAGTGGGGAGAACTGAGGGTGAACTGTGAGACTGTGGTGAGGCAGGCTCATCCCCTTCTACGGGGAGCCCTGGAGCTGGAAAGGCCTTGCATAGTGGTGTCAGATCAAAGCAAGGGGCTGGGCCTTTGTACAGCCATCCATGCACTCAGTTTGCTCCTGACTATCGGTGGGCAATTACACATAAGTTGTAATGCGACGTGTGTGGTCAATAGAGGCCAAGTGGTCCTACCATATGCAGAGTTGGGAAGAGTAGTCTGAACACTAGATACGGTGAGTGCTGCTAAATGTGTGCTATAAATCTTCAGCTATTTAATGGTTTAAACATTTTTTTCATTTGGCAACAAACTTTTTTGGCAACAATGAGCCAAAAAAAAAAAAAAAGCCCGGAAAAGCTTACATTTGATATTGTGTAATTAATTTTATTCTTTTTAAAGAGAGTTTTGATGATATATGTACTTTTCACAGGAAATGTTTGTTGATATTTTTCACCCACTGTATGGGCAACAGTGATAGTACTCTCCCCATGAAAATGAGAAGACAGGAATTCGCTGAAGAAGCATCAGCATTTTAAAAATGTTGGTAAGTGTACTAAGAAGACTGTGGTCAAAGATGATACATTCACACATGCAGCAGGGTGGGGGGGTGCATGACATATCACTTTGTGGCACACGTCCTTTGATTCAGGCCTAGTCACTATTCTGAAAGAGATATGTTCATTTTTCTACTTCAGGTTTTCTTGAGCAAGTTTCTGGCACTACTGTGTTGTTTCATTGGAAGAACTTTGCCAAGAGTTGAAATAAGGCCAGTTTGCGTCAGTGTCGTTAGATGTTTATCTACCAGAAAATTAGTTAATTCTAATAACAGCTTGGTTCTTTTATTTATTTCATAATGTAAAAGGAAGTATTTTGGAATTTCATTTTGTGGAAGACAAAACAAATGACAGAAGTGGAAGTATAAATTCATCTCAAAAGTTTAACATTGAATATAAAATTATATGTTTTATGAAGGTAGTATGAATAAAAATATTGGAGTTATAGTTAAAAGTATATTCTTGCTAAATTAAGAGACCTGTGGAGAAAATTTCAGTTGTAGTGTGCACAAAATTCATATTTTCATTCCAACAACCTGTGATATTTAACCAAAAAAAGACTCAGTCAAAAAAATTTTAATGTTTTTATATTCGTGGAATTAGAGAAGCTAAAATGTTCATATGTGTGATAGCTGATACTGAGTATAAAAAACCGTTCACCTTGGTTGTACCCATGTTCAATTGGATCATAAAAATTTTGAACCTGAAAGAATTAATTTAAAACAGAATCTAAGTATCTTGCAACATTGTTTTTGCTGGGTATAGAATTTTAGATAGAAAATTTTCAGTTTAACTCTTTAAAACTGTCTTTCTAATGACCTCCATGGTTTGGAAGTGATTCCTTTCTTTGTACTTCCGTATATAACATTTCTCTTTACTCCTGCTGCTTTGGAATTTCTTTTATCACTGTTGCATCAGAGCATAGATTCTGTTGCATCTTTCTGAAGTTTGATTTCCCGAACCTTTGGGGCACATCTCTGTGGCTCTGTCCTAGTTCTTTCTCTTCCGTTTTGAAGGACTCGAACGCGGTCCGCGAAGTGGGCTTGCCTGACTGCCAGGCTGAATGTATTGTGAGAGCCACAGCTGATTAGAGCATTTATTTTCCCTCACCCTCTCTTTTGTTCGTGATTCTTACGCTTCGGGTTCACTGAGCTTCGCAGATCTATGAGCTGGTACTATTCATCAAATGCGAGAAATTTTCAGCCGGAATTTGTTCAAAAAAATTTTAGCACCACCTCAAATACAATGCGCAACAGTTAGTCCACAAGCAAAGACAGAGATGGATGATGGGTAATGCTCATGCATACAAACTGCTTAATTTGCACAAGAGAAAGTAAAGAGGGAAGAGAAACCTGGTCCCCCACCCCCAGCCCACCCAGGCGCCTTTGTGGTGAAGCTGAGGCTGATGGCTATTATTATTTATTATCATTATTTTTTCCAGTGGGAGGAGGAGCTGTGTGTCCCCTGCCTCCCATGCTGCTCTGGCCTTCTTCTTCTTTTCCACCCCCAGTGGCTCCACGACAGGCGAAGGACCAGCAGAATTACGATGTTAGGGTTGCGCAGTCCCCTCCAGCGATAGGGTGGCGGCAATGCCTTTCATTGGGAGTTCTGTCATTTTCCCTCCTTTCCCTCTAGGCGGCAGCATTGGTTTGGGAGACCTTCTAGCTTCCATCCTGCTGAGGTGCTCTGCTTCTGGTCTTAGAACTGCGATGCAGAGTCCCACTGTGGCAACTTCACTGTTTCAGAAACAGCCTTGCTGGTTGTCTCTGCTCCTCCAAGTGCCACGCTCACGCTCCCCTCTAGGGAGAGACTGGCAGCTCCCAGATAGTTTCTGGCACAGCGGAATTGTCTTCTAAGGACGATTTGATGCTCACAGCACTTGCTGCAAACATGTTAAGGCCTCACCTCATAGGTGGGGACACGTCGCAAGTACCCGCCCTGGTTGTGCTGGCTCTGCTTCCTCCTGGATCCATGAAGGCTGCTCCTGCCTGTGCTGCGTTGATCTTTCCTGATAGGAAGACTTGGAGGTCGCCATGTCCACAGCATCTGCCGTTGCTTCTATTGTTACTGCTGTCGCCCCGCCGCTGCCCCTTTTTCCGACCCTGACTCCATAGGTTTCGTGGTTGCAAGAGTGTATGCTTCCGTAAACACTGTCTGTCTGGGAGGACTGTTGGACTCCTCCTCGCCCCCCATAGCCCCCAAGGCATACCCAGAAGAGGCGACCTTAAATATCTGGGGATGATGTAAAGTCTCTTGATTCTGACCTCATCTCCATACCGTTCGCCATGAATATTCATGACCTGCGCTCAGGGCAAAAAGAAACAAATGGAGAAGAAAATGAGTGAGCCCAGAACGACCTGCTCCCCCTCTTCTTCTAGGTTACTTGTGAGCTTATAACGGGAAGACCGTTTGAAGTTATTGAGTGTAGTCTCCTGTTTCATGCAGGAATCCCCTCAATAGTACCCACATGATGATGATTCAGGTTTTGCTTGGCCAGTTCAGGCAGCAGAGAGCGCACTGCTACAGCTCGCCAGTGAACATCCTCACACGCCTTTGTTTTATACCCTTTTGGCTGTGTATCTGCAGAATAGATGCCTAGAAGTGAAACTACTGCCAAGGACAATGCACATTTCACATTCCCCCAGCTACTGACAAATGGCGCGCGTGCGCACACGTCGCACTGCCTCTGACGTGTACTAACACCAGAGAGAGAGGTTATGGCTCAGATAAAGGAAGGCTTTTCTATTCCTTTAAAATGCTAAAAATGTTCTAAAGCAAACCAGACTGCCTGTATTGGGATCGTAAATGTTCACGAATAGATTGGATGGTCAGTGTGCCTTCAAGAGCCTTACAACATTAGGATGAGCTGGCATCTAAGGAATCTCTGAAATCACCCACAGGAAACACTTTGGAAGAACTAGGAAACTCCTCCTTGCAGAAAGGCCCCCCCACCATGGTGGCTCATTTACCCCTTAGACCCTCCAAATGCAGTTCATTTTCCAGTGAGCCTCAGGGCACTAGCTGCTTTTTGGGCGCCAAAGCACCTGGCCCCATTTTTTGCTATTTCTGCTAGGTCTTCCCTCTGGGTTCCTCTTGTCCTCTGCCTCAAAGATCAAGGACAGCTCCTGTGCATTGTGTCCCAGCCGGGATGGCCAGGGCACCGCTAGAACTCTCCCCTTGGTGGTCTCAGGGGATGAATGAGGTTTATCTAATAAACAGAAAGATCTCTGGCACCTAAAGGAACACAGCTGAAGGTAAAAAGAGCAGCAAGCTTCCAATGGAGGTGATTTTCCATAACTATGGATTGATATCTCAAGTTCAAGGGCAGCAGCCTGCAGGGAGTCAAGGAGTGGAAAGTTCGGTGGAGAGAAATTAGGAGGAAAAGGACTGTAAGCTCCTTGGCGCAGCCACCCCCTACCCCCTCTGTTAAAAGAGTTACCACGGGCTGTGCGTCTGACCTCAGGTCTCACATCCACCCCCTTTTCTTGACAGGTCCTGCCCCCGATTCATATTAATAAAATATATCACTGATCTCATCGTGCCTCGGTTCAAAATTCTTTAATGGCCCCCTCCCACCTACCAAAAAGGTTACATCAAATCCCTTCCTCACTCCTTCTGGCATGCCAGGACCATTATATACCCTCAGCCTCCCTGCGTGGTCCCTGTGTGTCTCTGGATCCAGCCCAGATGCATAGGAAGATGGAACTCTCCCACTCCCTACACACCGTTCCATTCCTCCCCATCTGAGTCTGGGTCCTTCCACGCTACCTGTTTTGCATTCACCTCCTCCTGGCTCCTGAGCACCTTCCTAGACACACCTCACTGGTTGGTGTCCCATCCCCTTCTAGTAGCGGGGGCAATGGCAGTCTTCTACCAGCGCCGTTTTGGCTCAGAACCCCAGGTGGGAGGGACAGACCCAGAGCGACAGGGGATGGGGTAGTCACCAATTGCCAACTGCTCAGCCCCTGGCACCTGAGATGCCCTGGCCCCAAACCCAGACCTTCCCTGCAGGGCACGTGGAGAAGTCCATTGGGAGTTCGGAGGGGCCTGCTGGAGCCTGACATGCCAGTTCCCTGCAGCCTTGGCCTTTGATGCTGCAACGTGACAGCCGACAGCAGCCCTGCAACTGCTCAGCTCAGGGGCTTCCACCTGTGCTTAAGTCACACCAGCTGGCTGCTTTTAATCCACTCCTGCCCATTGGGACCTGCCAGATCACACACTTCTTTCTCCTTGTCCCCCAAAAATCTTCTTCTAGGGGAGGACACCATTCCCCCCATAGCCCCCCAAATACAGCACTGCCCCTGCTGTAGACCCAGTGACCCTGCGGAGGGATACGGGAACCCAGGTCAAGCCTCCCAAGGCTGTGAAAGGAGGTAGATAAAAATGGAACTCATAAGGTGTGCCCTGTTCAACTTTTGAGCCCGCCACAAGGAGCAGGTTTATTGCCAGTCACCTCTCAGGAAGGTCAGGGTTGGTGGGAGTACGCACAGAGTTCGGGGCCACCAGGGGAACCCTCACAACCCTGGGGCTATGGGGCAGGAGGCTCAAGCTGTGCAACGTTGCTAGAAATGACCACACTACACAGCTGGATGATGCCCCAGGAAGAGGAGTCAGCAGGTGTCAAGCCAGAGAGGAGTTTTAGAGGCGAGAGGTTTACAACAAGGCGATGACAAATGACATTTAAGGTTTAGGGAAAGGATTTCAGTAGTGTCCTGGCAGATGACATGAAGAGGAACATCTGTGGAATCTGACCAGTTAGGAGGCTGATACCACAGTCTAGGCAAACGATGGGGACCTGATTTGGGATGGTGATTGTTGGGGGATAGAAGAGGAACCATATTTAAGAATCGTGAAGGAATTAAATCCACAAGACATGATGATGGGTTAGATGGGGTGATGTGAGCATGGATCTTGGGCACAGATGGTAGATGAAAGGTGATGTTACGACCACCCAAGCCAGACAATGGGGAAAAGCAGGTTTGTGGGGCAATGACTGAGTTCAGTTCAGGACATGTTGATTTAGAGATGCTGAGGGTCATCAGCTGGAGGTGGCCAACTGTACAGACATTTGGCCATGAATCTGAAGCCCTCCTCTGAGAAGCTGCTGTTGGTGGTGGTAGAGCTGAAAAGTCCTCAACCAGAAGATGAATGTGTTCACCAGGGACAGGGGAGAAGAAATGGACCCCAGGAAGAAAACAGAGAAGGAAGAGTCAAGGAATTAAGGAAACCAGGAGAGTGCATTATCGTGGGTGCAAAGAAGGAGTTTCTGATAGGAGGAGGTCAGCCCTATCAAATACAGCAAGCAAGTTCTGATTACACAAAGGCTGAAAATGATGGACTTAATTTGGGCAATGCCCAAGTCACAGTGACCACAATCTGATACCACAAAGCATCATCCAGATGCCACCACCCCCTTTTATTCAGATGGTTTACCTTTATGTGATCACCCACAGTTATTCTTGTGCCTCCCCTCTTCCCTCAAAGTGTACACCATTTTATTTGCTGGTGACCTGACTGGCTCTAAAGTACGGACAGCGTGCATTGCGTGTCGTTCACATTCATCACTCAGTGCCCTTTGTATTTGCCACTGTCCCCTGGGAGTCAGCCCAGGCCCGTGTGGGGGTAGATGCAGGCACCCACACATATACTCGGGTTAACTCGCTTCAGGCTTTACCTCCCAGGGTTTGGGACAACCTGTATTTTCCTTGCATCTCAGAGTCAGTCCCATGCCCATCTCAGCATTGTGAAGGAATGCTTGTAGTTATGGTGGCTGTACCCCTGCCATCACCCCTTTGCTCACCTTTGGTCCTGGTGTCTCCAAGATGCTTGCATACAAATCGATGAGTGTCTGTCGTGGGCAAAGGTTCTGTACCTTGGAGTCCAACTGTGTACAAGGAATGGGGACGGTGTCCTGCACCAAGTCCCCAGTGAAGTGGGATGGCCTGGGATCCAGAGCAGAGGGAAAGTGAGGTCTGAAAAGGACCTTTCTCCTCTGATACGGGATGCAGGGACGGTATGGGCAGGAACTACTGGGAGGTAGCAAGGGAGGAAGCATTTACCTAATGGTCTCCATTTGTTGTCGCATGAACTCCTAACGTGGGTTCCTAGGGCCCTTGGGGTCTGTGGATTGAATTGGGGCAGTTAATGGAACTGGGTGGGGAAACATTACATTTTTATTTTCTCTTTTGGTTGTCAACATTTATTTAAGAGCACTTATATACTGCTTACTATGTTTCAGTCACTGTTCTATATCCTTTAAAATACAGTCTTTAATGTTCTTAATGAGTCTATGAGGTAGGTAACTACTGCTGTCTCTTTTTCACATAAGACAGAAATATATTAACAATCCATGGCTGCAGAGCAAATTATCCAAAAACTTACCAGCTACGGGCAACACACATTTATTACCTCAGGGCTTGGGGGCTCAGGAATCTGGGCATGGCGCCCCCACGTCTGCTGGCTCACAGGGCTGCCATCAAGGTGTCAGCCAGTTTCAAAAGCTCATCTGAAGATTTGGCTGGAAAGGGTCTGCTTCCAAGTTCACATGTGCAGCTGGCAGAGTCAGTCCCTCAAGGGCTGTTGGACTGCGGGCCTCCATTCCTCACTGGCTGTTGGCTGCTCGCCACTGTCAGTTACGTGCCACGTGGGCCCCTTCAACATGTCAACTTGCTTTATCAAAGCTAGAAAAAGAGTTTTCCAACAAGATAAAAGCCACACAATTTTGGAAGCAAATTACTCCAAAGGAATGGATTATATAAGACTGAATAGCAGGAGGCAGTGGTCACTGAGGGCCCTCTGAGAGCCTGCCAACCACGAGAGCAGAGGCCCAGATGGGATTATTACTTACACAGGATCACGTGATTAGTGGCAGTGGCAGGATTCCAAAGTGAGTAATGTGGCTCCAGAATCTATGTCCCCCCTGCACTATTCTTCTTCCTGTGATGGGAATCAGAGGTACTGGGATATGCAGAGAATTTTCTGTAGGGTCACACTAGAAATTGTGGATGAAAGAGCGAATTGGCTATTAACCCCGTATCAAATACTTAACTCGCAAATACCTTCTCCCTCATTTGGTTGGTTGCCTTTCAGTTTGTTAATGGTTTCCTATGCTGCGCAGCAGCTTTTTAGTTTGATGTAATCCCACTTGTTCATTTTCGCTTTTGTTGCCTCTTGCTTCGGTGTCAAATCCAAAAATCATGGCCAAGACCAGTGTCAAGACACTTATCATCTATGTTTTCCTCTAGGAGTTTTATGGTTTCAGAGCTAATATTCAACTCTTTAACCCATTTTGAACTCATTATTGTATGTGGTGTAAGACAGTGGTCCAGTTTTGTTTTTATTTTCGGGTCCCATACTCTGTTCATTGATCCATGTGTCTGTTTTTATGCCAATACCATACTGTTTTGTTGGTATTGAATTATAGTTCCTAATATAGTTTGAAATCATGGATGATGCCTCCAGCTTTGTTCTCTCTCAAGATTGCTCCGGCGAGTCTAGGTTTTTTATGGTTCCATACACCGGGAAAGGAAGCTCCTCGATGAGATGGTCAAACAGCCAGTGTACAGCTGAGCCAGGGCTGGAACCTACCACCCTGGCGCAAAGCTCTCAGGGCCTCCCATTCAGGCCTCTGCAAGAGGCGCCACGGGCTGGGTAAACAAGACCGAACCCCCTGGCTATGCCTCCCCCACCGGGGGCCTCCCTTAAAAGTTGGCCTAAACTTAGTGGCAGAGAGAGGGGGGTGAATAGAGAGGCGAAGAAGAGACAGGGATGCAAAAGTGGAAAGAGGGGAGGAAAGGGAGCAGAAGGGAAACAGAGGGAACCCAAAAGGGGGAGTTGGGAGGGCAGGAGCGGACAGTGCAAGGAGCCAGACCTTAAGTGTAAACGGCATTGCTCAGCCAAAGCCCTGGATCTTTCAAGTTGACTTCAACCAGTCCTGACTGCAGTCTCTCCAGCCAGATGAGCTGTCGAGAGCTGTGTAAAGTTTCCGCTGGTTTATCAGTTCTATCTTTGTCAAGATTTTTAAAAATCATATTTGGTTAACAAAAAGACAGTCACTGTGCCCTGTCTTCAATGTTTAATGTTATCCAACTCATCCATAATTGCATCCCTTACTGTTACCTGACCCAAGCCACAGGGACATGCCTGAATCTCCTAAAACTTCCCAAAAACGTCTTTTGTCTTAAATCAGGATATTTCCGTACTCTGGAGGAAACATTTGCCGAGAAGTCCTCTCTTCCCAACTTGGTCATCCTGGCACCCTGTTAGGACAATGCATTCTCCAGCACTGGGACCCATGTGAGTCCAGTCCTGTTATGGGGATTTCCAGACAGTGAGAATGACGTGAGCTACCTCAGCAACTGTCTCGTTGTGAATTAGAATTAGAGACTCAGACACTGGAAACTCTGAATCATGGAGCCATAGAACTTAAGCTGGGAACAAAGCTCGCATGATGCAATGTCTTGCCTGTACTTCAAGACATAAAGGCCTCTTTTCCTGATCAAGGGGTGTATTTTATCTCCTTTATAGTGTTCATTTAGAAATGAACATAAGTATTGTCACACAACAGAAACACGCCACTATTCATCAGTTGCTGATATTTAGGCTAAAATATTTATTCTATAGTCCTGGTGAACTTAACTTTTTACAATACTGAAGTATATCCCTTCCTATGTCTAGTTTTTGGTTTTTTTTTATTCTGTAAAGTCTACTTTAACTAATTTTAGCACAGCCACTCAAGTTTTCCTTTTGGTAGATTCTTAACAGTGCTTTCTTTCCAGCTTTCATTTCAACCTTCAGTTGTCTTTATATTTAAGCTGTGTCTCATATAAGGAGCATGTTGTTCAGTATTTTATCCAATCTAACAATCTTTATCTTTTCATTAGAATAGTCTGTTTGCATTCGGTTTACAGCTGTATGGGGATGTCGATGGACAAATTTGTTACTTATCCATAGTTTATTTTGGATTAGCTCTATCATCTTAATATTAGCTATCTATGTCACCTATCTGTTGTGTAGTTACACTTAATTTTTAAACATCAAATAATAGTATAGCGCCATGGGGAAAAGCTTTGGCTGTGGAGTTGGGCGTCATGGGAGAATTTCCTAGTTCACTGCTCATTATCTGTGACCCCGGCTGTGTTCCTGAGTCCCTATAAGCTTCATTTTCTTAACTGTAAAATGGGATGATGACAGTAATTATTATAACTATCTGACAGGTTGTTAGAAGAATGTCTTTTTTTTTTAATTGCAGATAAAGAACACTTAATAGTAATGATTATACAATATGCTTCCTATTAATCTTACCTATTAGTAATCAATAAGCATAATTTCTAAAGCTAATACATTTCCATAGCTACCCTGACCAAAAGAATAGAAGCTGCATCTGGTACCCCCACCATCTTCTGTATCAATGTTTCCTAATGATTTAGATCAACATTTGTATTTATTTTTGACAAAAATTTGTTAGCCCTTAAAAATGTTACTACTCTTTTGTATGTGGCTTTTTCTCATCTCTTTAATTATCCTCTTGGAGTCTGTAGCATGTGCTGTCAACGCCCTACTCCCTATCCCCTTGGCCCATCTGGTCAGCAGTGATCACAAGAGATATTTTGCCTGGCAGCTTTTCACATCAGGAGACTGGCTTTTTCTTGTCTGCTCGAGAGCTTTCTCAAGCAGCAGGGGGGCTCACTCAGCTGCTAGGAGGAGCACCCAGAAGTGCAAAGACGATCAGTGGATTTAAAAAGAAAAAAAAAAAAAAGCCCAGCACCTTTGTTATCTGCTAGAGTGACTCTAAGGCATTTTTCTCGCAATCACTGAGAGTCCCTAAGTGAGTTTGTCCAATTTCTCATTGATGCATTTTTTTTCTAGCTTTTCTCCCACCTTTGCCTCACTTCCCCAGTTTCCTCACTTGTGCTTCCTGGGATCATCTTCCAAATAAGCACTTGTACCCAGGTCCGTCGCAGATGCACCTTCTGCCTCTGTTGAGATTGTCACATGCTTTTCCTCCTTTGTGTCTTATAGTGTGGTGGTTGTCAATAGTTTATTTTTACATATTAATCAATTTTGCATTATGAAAATAAACTTAATATGGTTATAATATACCATTAAATAGATACATGGATAGAGAAAAACTGATTCCTCTTGCTAACATGTATCCTATAATTTTCATTTCTTGTAATGTCCTCATCAGGTTTGGGCATCAAAGTTATGCTGCCCTTATAAAACAAGATGGGGAATGTATCATCTTTTTTTATTCTCTGGAAGGACACTTGAAAAATGCATATCAAAAGCTTTAAAATTAAGAAATAATCTTTGACCCTTTCTTAGGAAATTATTGCCAAGAAATTATCAGACAGCCAAACAGGGATGTAGATGCAAAAATTTGTTACTTACTAAAATAAAAAGTAGAACAAAGTAGGTCTTTTTCAGGAGGCGATGATATAAAGAAAATGCACTGGAGGAAAAAAAATGTCATCAAGTTAAGGACACTTCTATTAGTTTTTATTAATTACTGATGGATATTAATGAGTTTTCTCTCAGTAATTGAAAACCAATAAATAAAAAAGAATAATTGGACCAAGACTTGACTTGGGGTGGTGAGCACACAATACAGTGTACAGATGATGTGTTGTAGAACTGTGCACCTGAAATCTTTATAATTTTGTTGACCAGTGCCATCCCAATAAAGTCAATAAAAAGGAAAAATAATAAAGGTTATATTAAAATTTCTTTTAGAAAGAATAATTGTTATGAGCACCAGATGGTGGTGTGGCTCTTTTTTGTCAAATGGGGCACTTTACCGTTTGTTCCAGACTCTCTCTCCAGAAGTTTACAACTTAGTAAATCAATGTTTGTATTATGAGAGTCCTGGGATCAAAACTGAGGGCTGTGAGAGACTCAGGACTTCCCTAGCTCTGGCCCCTCACATCCTTCCCAGGCCTGACTTGCAGGAATCACCTTCAGAGCATCACACACTGTGCTTAACCCCAGGACACTAGAACACCCCCTGCAGAAGCTGCCCATGGAGATATCAGGGAACTGTGGACTCAAAAGTTCTTCTTTAAATGAAATGTACCCCCAGTGACCCTAGCCAGCTCTGCTCTCTGCTACCATGCAGAGCATGTCTGCTCTCCCCTCCAGAATTTACTTTTTTTTTTTTGCAGTGTCATAAAAATTTAAATTCAAGATAGACACTCTGAATAGGTGAAATAAACAAATAAATAAACTTCAACAAGCTCTTTTTGAATTTAACAACACAGTGCACCAACAACCACAGACCAGTTTCACCATTGCCTCAAAAATGCACATTGTAGCCCTCGCCAGGTAGCTCAGTTGATTGGAGCATCGTCCCCACATGCTTGGGTTGCGAGTTTGATCCCCAATCAGGGGCATGTACAGGAATCAACCAATGAATGTATAGATGGGTGGAACAACAAATCGATGTTTCTCTCTGTCTCTAAAAATCAATTTAAAAACACACATTATAGAAATTCCATGCAAGCATTCTATTTTTAAAAACCCATCTAGTAACATTATCTTATTTCCCAGAGACTGTCATAGCTTCTTAGTATGTCGGGCAGGTGCCTCCACTGGGTGTCACCAGCAATATGACGTCAGGCCTGAACTGGCTGGTCTCCATTACTAGTTCCGGTGCTTTTATGTTCTTTTATACTGTGTTACTGTGTGAAAAAAAATTGAGGTTATACTGTCCAGAGAATGGCAACACAATGAACTTCTTTTGTTATACCCGTCCCGTTAGCCAGACCCTGGGCTATGCGAATGCCCATTTCCCTGGTACAAATGCTGACTTTTAGAAAACTGGCAAAGCTTATTAGTGCCTTCGGAACTTACATTAATTACACAAAATTAAAGTAAGGCCTAATGTATTGTTAGCCAAAAAATGAGTGTGTATTAGCACAAACTGTTGCTGTTGTTCTTAGTGACTCCAACCTGGGGTCCTTTCCCGTCCAAGCTCAGAGTCAGGTGAGACCAAAAGCAGACCCTCAGGCAGCCCCTGAGCAAGTCAGATGTAGGGTGACAGTCTGATCCTCTCCTCTCCTCCCAGGGAGAAGCTGGGAGCTGAGGGTTTCCTTGTGATCATGCGCTGCTGGGCTGGGGGAGGGATTGAGGCAAGAGGCTGCCACAGGCGTGCCAACCAGCCCCAGTACGGCTGGGTTTGTGCTCACACTGGGTACAGGAGCCTCAAAATTGACCTTAGAGGTTCTCAGAAATGGAACTGGCCTGTGTGTTGTTGAACTGGTGTGTCCACAAAGCGGGTGAAAGGTTTGGATCCTTTAGAGTTCCTCTCTACTTGTATAAAAAGTTTGCTGTAAATTAGTATACACCATGTTATGCTGGCAGCAGCATTTACATTTTGTATTCACCCTTGACCACTTTTCCCAATACCCTCTTTTAACTCCTACATGACAGCCCTGTTCCTGGAGTTAACTGTTCCCACTGTGTCCACTTCCTATGCGCCCCCTCGTTTCTCAGCTCTCAAAGTATGACTGCACACCTCTCGCATCAACTCTTACCGCGTGCCCTTCTCAGTCTCCTTGCTCGGCTTTTGTCTCTCCCCCTCCTACTCCTACAGTGTTCTCCAAGTTCTGCATTTAGTACCTCACCCCTCTCAGCCTTACACTCTGCCTGGGTGATCCCGTCCACTTTCGTGCCACATCTACCATAAGCAGATGACCCCCCAAAACATAACTCCAGCTGTAAGATGCTTCCCAATGAACAGACTCAGGTTTCTACCTGCATCCTGAAAGTGTCCCCCTGAAAATCACGAGCACCCAAAACTCAACATGCCCAATACTAAATTCATTTCTACTTCCAAAATCTGTTCTTCTCTCTGTGTTCTATGTCTGTGTAAACAGCACAACTATTCACCCACTTGCCAAAGCTAGAGCCCTGGAGGTCCATTTGATTCTTCTCTTTCCCTTTCTGTTCCTACATTCAAACTGTGTCTCTAAGACCCATAAATTCAGTGGAGTCCTATGACCTGAGTTCCTGGGTTTGATATGTGCTCTTCAAAGAAAGGCCTCAGACATGCTTCTTCCAGCACTTTATTGTTAATTCGTTGTGTGCATCGATGAGATCAGATCAAGGTAAAAGCATCATTTCCACACAATGATGTCCTGATTTCTGTGCTATCTTTTTATATAATTTAATAGACCCCAGGATGCTCCTGATTTGGGTCAAAGAGCTTGAGTGGTCTAGAAATCTCTCTATATAAACAAAAGTCATAGCATCTAAAAGAACCATCATTGTTTTCCGTTAGTTTCCAAAGTCCTGGGAACATCTCTTACACCGTAAATCTGTATCTTCGATTGGCTGCAGTGCTGGTGGGGGGCAGTGAAGGGGGCACATGTGATACCATGGAGCTGATCATAGCAGGAGCTGGGGCGGAGGGACAGAGCTCCCCTGGTCCAGGGCACACGGGAGAGAGGGGCTGGAGATCCTGAAAGCTGTCTGGGGAGCTCAGCCGCCCTGCATTTTCCGACGTTGCTAGAGTGTCAAAGCTATGCGAGTCCAGGGCAGAATGAGCTGCCTCAGCTCCCTCGGCATTGCCAAGAAATGGCAGATCCCTCCTCTAGATTGCACAGGAGCAGATTCTGACACAGAGAAGGTCCTGGGAAGTTCCACCCATCTCCTTTCCCCTGCCATGATCAATTCCCTCTCAAATTAGAGAACTCGCGGCAGTGGCACCTCAAAGAAAATAACTGCGAGCCAATGTGCCGATGGCCCCTTGGGATGAGGACAGGGTGCCTTTGCTTGGTTTGACCCGAGGGGCACTGACAAGGGCTGCTCTGCCCCCGGTGTCTCTCTCGCCACCTTGAAGGCCAACATGAGCAGTTAGGTTCTTCAGTTCTTCAGAGCTTCTTGGTACTCGGCAGTAACATCTGTGTATCTGTGGTGGCTTCACTGCTCACAAAGAGCTTTGGCCTCCACCAAGTCCTTGGTTCTCACAGCCCTATGAGGTAGGAAAGCCAGGGGTCACAATCCCCATCTGAAAGATGAGGGACTTGGAACTCATGGAACTAGGTCCCCTGAAGGAACTCACACAGCTGGCCAGGGGCAGAACCAAAACAGAACTTGGGTCTCCCCTCACATATTAAGCTCCAGAGTCTACGTTCCAAAGTCCCTCCTGCTGCTGTTCTGAGCAGGGAAAAGTCTGGGTGAGGGGACACTGCCCTCACCACTCCCCTGCCCCTCTTGGAAAGTTCTCAGACTGAGCCATTGAGGATAGGATGAGCCCGCATGCGATAGATGATGACTGCAGTGGCCGGGCACAGCAACAAGGACGTCATGATGACAATGGTGGCCAGGATGATGAGGACAATGACCCAGATGTCCAGGATGTGCTTGGGCAGCTCGACTTCCATGGGGACCTGGCTGACTGCATCCATGCTGTTTCACTCTGTAACAGACAGGAAAGAGGAAATTACTGTGCTGTGACCTCTCCCTGCCTCCCTCATTGCAAGGGAATCTGCTCCAGGAGTCGGACGCTTGGGTCACTTACCAGCTGTGTGGTCTTTAAGGTTCCTTGATCAACAATAACAATGGCCTCACTTACCGAGGGCTTCCTATGTGACAGGCACTCACATGTACTCACTCACTTCAAACACCAGCCCTAGGAGGTACGGACTATTTCGGGGGCCTTTTTTATTTCTTGGCCTTTATCTTTGATTATTCCCATTTTTGAGATGAGGGCTCTAAAGCCTTAAAAGATGTAGATGTAGTTAATTTGCCCAAGGAAGTGAAGCCAGGTGGGTGGGACTCCAGAGCCTCCATGTTTAACTATTAAACTACCATATTATCAGTCTGTTGCCTCTCCTATAAATGGGGGGATTTATTGCTTTCGGTCCTGTACCCCTTCTCCCATTCTCCTGCTAACAGTACCCCTTCTTTTCTGTGAAGAAGCTACCTGCTCTGTGTCTTAGGGCACTCCCCTGAGCACAGGGGTGACTATGTGACTTAGGCTTGCCCATGACAAATCTCCACAGCTTTGATTCAGGGACAGGTGAGCAACCCTGGCTAGATCAGCCCAAGTCCGCCCATGGCTTCTGTGCACAAACCACTGGGAAAGATGGCTCTTTCTGCCGGAAGAGCGTGAGTGTAGGAAGGATGGGTGTGGGGCTGTCTGGCCCAAAAGTGGACAGCCGGCGCTAGAGATCAAGAGACTCGGCGCCTTGTTACTTCACTTGGGCACTTGACCACGACCCAATCTGCCGCCATCTGCAAACCAGGACATCCCAAATGACAAGCCAATGATTTCCAATTTTGCTTAAGCAGGGCCAGTCTGGTTTCTCTCACTTGCAGCTAAAGGAGCTCTGATACGTAAAGTATATAAGTCAGTTGTTCCCAAACTTTCCCCATGCACAGTGCCCTTAGTGTCTTAGTAATTTCTCAACAACACTCCAGGCCAAAAGAAAGGCCTAGCTGTTCCGTTTATTACGTAGGTTCAAACAACTTAATAAGCGTTTGTGTCCTAATTAGTAGCTGTTTGAAAAATATAATAGACACAAATTAAGAGAAAAAAATAATGTTTTTCATTCCTAACCAGTCACTGACAAATGGGATGTGTACAACGACTGGGCGCTGTAAAACTTTTGAAACTTCAAGGTCAGATTGGACGATGCCGTGCTCACCTGCTATTCCACGTGCATTGGTGGGCAGTACTTGCCGTATCGTGGCAACCACCAAAAACTCAGCTCCACAAATTATAACATCAGAAAAAGGAATGTAGTAAGGTTAACATAAACTGTAAACCGTCTTAAGCCAGTAGCTTATACAGTGTCTGAGAGATGTAAAATATCACTATTCTTGTCAAAAGTGTTAAAGATCTTGCTTTGGCCAATGTGGCTCAGTTGGTTCAAGTGTCATCCCATACACCAAAAGGCTGGGGGTTTGATTCCTGGTCCGGGTACAGACCTAGGCTGCGGGTATAATCCCCAGTCGGGGTGCGTATGGGGGGCAACTGATCGGTGTTTCTCTTTCACATCAATGTTTCTCTCTCCCGCTCTCTCTAAAAATCAATAAAAATATATTTTAAACCTTGCAGCCCCCATACTCACCTTTCCTGTGAGTTCACTGTGGCTGCCCAGGGCTCAGTGCACAACTTGAGAACCACTGATGTAACACAGTCCTTGCCCAGATACTAGAACAAAAAACCTCCTAAGTTTCCTTCCGCATCTAAGATCTTAACCCTGTGATTCTAGGTCTAAGCAAAATTCCCAATTCTAGTCCTATTTCTTGCTTTTACCTAATCAGTAACTTTTTCTTTCTAATCCCACTGGCTCCATGCTCACGGTTGCCACTCTAAGTAAAATACTGATTACCATACCGATGGTGCTGATTTGGGCACTGATTACCAGAGCAGAGTTCCCAAGATGGACATACAAGGATGTTCATTTCTGCATTGTTTGTTATAGCAGCTGAAATAACAGAAGTGTCCCTAAATAGTAAAGGTAGGGTATATTCATATCATGGAATACTATAGAGCAATTTTCATTCATCCCTTTAACACATACGTAATGCCCGTTACACACCAAGCATTGCTCCAGTGTGTTACAAATACTAATTTATTTAATAGTTGTTAAAAAGAATGATGATCTGTGGTGAGCTCCAAAATATTTTAGGTGGAGAAAAATGAAGTGCAGGATAATACGGATAGGATAATTCCCTTGGTTCAGATTTTGTAGAATTAAATTAATAGAGAGGGTACAAAAAATGAAAAATCTTTTATGAGCAGACTCCCAAAACACTGTTAATAGTGGCTACCTTTGGAGTGTTAGACTGGGAGTGGAAGTTTTTGCTTTTCATTCTTTGCGTCTTTATAGTGTTCGAATTACCTAAACATGAGTATGTATTTCTCTTTTAAGTTACTGTCCATATATGAAAATTTACTGCTATTGTTATTTTCACTGGTATTTATAGAACATCTGCTAATTGCTTATACTATCCTCAGATTCATGGGGATGCACACAGGTTTTCTATTCACTGGAAGCAGCATAGATGAGGAACCCTTGGGGCCTAAGAATTTGATGTTGTCAAGGAAGCAACCCCATTTTTCTTTCTTATTTTTCTTCTTTTCTGGATTTTTTTTTTTGTTTTAATTGAGTTATAATTTGACATGTAACACTATGTTACCTTCAAGTGTACAATGTAATGATTTGATATTTGTATATAGTGCAAAATGATCACCACAATAAGTCTACTTAACATCATTACACAGTTACACATTTCTTTTCTTGGGGTGAGAACTTTAAGATCTACTCTCTTAACAACTTTTGAATATGCACTACAATACTATGAACTGCAGTCATCATGCAGCACCTTACATCTCCAGGACTTATTTATTTTCCAACTGGAAGTTTGTGCCTTTTGACTCCCTTCACCCATTTCACCCACCCCTACCACCTGCCTCTGGCAGCCACCAACCTGTTCTCTGGGTCTATGAGTTTGATTTTGTGGGTGTGTGTGTGTTGTATTCCACATATAAGTGTGATTATATGGTATTTCTCTTTCTCTACCTAATTTCACCTAGCAGAATGCCCTAAAGTTCTATCCACATTGTAGCAAATGGCAAGATTTCATTATTTATTGTGGTTGAATAATATGCCACGATTTATATACCACATTTTCTTTTTTCTTTTTTAAGATTTTATTTATTTATTTTTAGAGAGAGGGGAAGGGAGGAAGAGAAACATCAATGTGTGGTTGCCTCTCGTGCGCCTCCAACTGGGAACCTGGCCTGCAACCAGCCATGTGCCCTGACTGGGAATTGAACCGGCAACCCTTTGGTTTGCAGGCTGGCACTCAATCCACTGAGCCATACCAGCCAAGGCTATATACCACATTTTCTTTATCCATTCACCCATTAATGGGCACTGGGGTTGTTTCCACATCTTGACTACTGTAATTAATGCTGCGATGAACATGGGGGTATATATATCTTTTCAAATCAGTGTTTTCATTTTCTTCATAATTGCTGGGTCATATGTATGGCAGTTCTACTTTTAATAACTGAGGAAGCTTCACACTGTTTTCTACTGTGGCTGCACCAATTTACATTCCCAAGAGTGCACAAAAGTTCCCTTTTCTCTGTATCCTCACCAACACTTGTTATTTCTTTTTGATGATCGCCATTCTAACAGGTGTGAAGTGCTATCTTGCTGTGGTTTTGACTTGCATTTCCCTGATCAGTGATGTTGAGCATCTTTTTATGTACCTGATGGTCACCTGTATGTCTTCTTCACTTTTAACTTTTTACATCAACTGGATTGAGGGAAAAATGGTATTTGGGGTGGGGGTGGGGGCTTTGTAATTCTCTGTTTAAAAAAAGAAAATACATACGTATATAATTTTTAATTTAATCTTTACTATATTTTTTCCCATTACCATTTGGTCCCCGTATATCCCCCTCCCCCCAGCAATCGCCACACTGTTGTCCGTGTCCATGAGTCTTTTTCCCTTTTTTGCTCAATCTCTCCACCCCCTCGCCTACCCCTGACAACTAGTTGTCATCTGTTCTCCATCTATGAGTCTGTCTCTGTTTCGCATGTTAGTTCAGTTTGTTCATTAGGTTCCACATATGAGTGAAATCATATGGTATTTGTGTGTCTCTGACTGGCTTATTTCACTTAGTGTAATGTTCTCCAGGTCCATCCATGCTGTCGCAAAGGGTAAAATTTTCATCCTTTTTACGGCCGAGTAGAATTCCATTGTTTAAATGTCCTATTGTTGTTTGACATACATAATTTTTAAGTCAAATATGGCTCAGCTGTGAGGCTAGATCAGTGGTCACCAAGTGCTATGTAGCGAGGAGCTGAGAGCCACCTTCGGACAGTATAAAAAACCCCACTGATTTCTGGGTTCTGTTCCAGAGTTAGTGAATTAGACTCAAGAGGAGATGGAAAAGGCCTTCCCCATTTCCAAGGTGATTCGATTGTCCAGCCAGGTTTGGGAACCCCGGGACTCAACAATCTCTGATGCCTCTCCAACCCTTTTTAGCACTATGATTTAAGAATTGATTCTCAGGTACTCTGTTGCCAGTCTGGTCAGATCTAGGCAAGTCTGGGATGAAGGAGAAGCCTCTGGTGAGTCTCCCTAAGGCCTCAGCTGGGGGCTGCAGAGGAGGCAGATGCATAGACTGGCCCTGCTTCGGCCTTGGAAACATGGTCACTTTCTCCAAGTTCAAAGGCACGAAAGCATGAGTCATAGGAGACTCTCCCACACTGCTATGGAGGTACGGGGGTGGGAGAATTTATCTTTTGTGGTCTGCTGATTACATCAACAGCTAGCTTGCTTTGGGCCAAAGGAACCCCACAAAAGCCCTTTCTGGTAAGCCCGTTAATGTGAGTTGCTGTGACTACAAGTGCCAGGAACACATAATCTCTCTGGCTGCTTTTCGTAAGCAAAACCTGTCATTTACAGGAACCCAGACTTCAGGACACGTCCACAACCAGAATCATAGGACAATGATCCCCCCTTCAATCCCACCCCTTCCAGAATAAACATTCGAAGACATAAATCTGATCAAGTCACTGCCCCTATCTAAAAGAAAACAGAACAGAACAAGGAGATGAATAAATGAAACGTTTTTCTGTAAAGTGTATTTTCGACTGTAGCAGTATTACTCTTTCGCACATAAAATTGTTTAAAACCCCCATCACAAAAAAAGGACAGAAGTGCAGCTGCTCTAGAGTGCCAGGGAGGGCCTGAGGGAGCGGGGTCGGGGCTCCTACTCAGTCAACAGGGCTGGATCAGTATCCTTAGAGGCCCCAAGGACTAGAGATTAGGGTGCTCATCCCCTACACATATATCATTCAAACTAAAGGTGATAGTAAACCACAGCACAAAAATGTTCACCTGGTGCAGTCCAGTTGTTTAGCTTCTTCCCCTCAACCCCTAGTTTCCTGGGCTCCAAAGCTGGCTGTCCGCGTGGCCAGGTGACAGAAGGCACAGGGAGCTCTATCCCTGTTTCAACCTTCCCAATCCTCGACCTTGTGTCCTCTAGTGGGCTATTCCATCCCACGTAACAGGAATTCTAGTCACTTCTACCTCCCCCCACTGTGAAAGAAAAATTTTGTTCCCGAAGTAAGAGCTCCGCAAGCCATATGTTCAGCATCTCTAATGGCACGCTGGAAAACATTTGCTTGAGAAAAAGCAGGACTCTAAGCTGCTGCCAGCCGACTTCTGTTTGACCTCCATTTGCCATCTGGGTGCACTGGCTTCTTGTGAATGCATAAAACCCTGCTCCTTGGCACATTTAATAAATAACCAAGGATTGACTCGCTTATCATTTGCTTCGCAGACATATTACTTGTTATTTCAGAATAATGGGTCAGGTCAGAAAATGGCCCAAACCATCCCTGTCACAGATTTCCCCTTATCACTGCTAAATACAAATATGTTGTTTTTATGACCATGGGTGGTAAAACAGCAGTCAGCCCTAAACTCCTGTCATTTCAAACTCTATCTGTCGGTCTCGTTAATGAGCAATAAACCTTGACAGACGTTCAGTGTAAGTTTGTCTAAGAAACTACATTAACACCACCCTGAGCTGACAAGCAAGGAAGCCACTGGAATCATGAACCACTGACACCATCAGGCCCCTGAGCCACCAGCCCTGAGCTGAAGCAATGCGGACAGCTCAGCGGAAAAGTTCATAATCCCAAAATGGCTCTTCTTGGGTCCATTAACAAAACTAAGTGTAAGGATACAAAATTGTAGTTCCTCCAAAGGAAGAAAACATTGTACCTTCTCCCAAGGTGGAAAATCCATCCCATCTATTAAGTACTATACTTGGTCCAGTCTAGGAAGGAAGTGGTGGGGGGCTTCCTGCCTGCTTGGGGGAAACATCGAGTTTTATTCTGAGACCATTTCTTCTAAGCAACTAAAAGTCCCTTTTGCAAAATAAAATAAAATTAAAATTAAAATTAAAAAATCATTGTTTCAGCCAAGTCTATCATATGGCAAATTTTCTAGTTCTGACAAAAAATATATACATTTCATAAATTAAAATTTCCTATGAATCTGAATTTTAGAATAACTGAGTTCAAGATGACTAATCTGTGCTATCTATCCACCTTTTAATTATAAGGCTCAATCCCCAGCAGCAACTTTTGCCTCTCTGGCAGAGCAATATTGTTTTGGGTTGGGCACTATCAGAAAAATTAACTCTGTCCAGGATATTTGTTCATTCGTTCGTTCATTCATTCATTCATTCATTCATTCATCAAGTACTTGCTACATACAAGATACTCTTTTAGGAATTACCATTATTTACTCAGGAGACATAGCTCTTTTACTTCCCAG
This sequence comes from Mormoops blainvillei, assembly GCA_004026545.1. Taxonomy (NCBI): domain Eukaryota; kingdom Metazoa; phylum Chordata; class Mammalia; order Chiroptera; family Mormoopidae; genus Mormoops; species Mormoops blainvillei. The sequence continues at coordinate 89,178 of PVJD01003053.1, read as the reverse complement.
CAGCACAGAGAAATTAAGTACCCCTCTCCCTTTTTTCCTCAAACACAGAATCACACAAGCCAACATTTCTTTAACAAATACCAAGTACTAAGCGCTGTGCTAGTCCTTGTCTCATACATTAACTTATTTAAACTGCACAATAATCCTATGTGGGATATACTATTTTACAGACGTGGAAACAAAAGCTGAGAGAGGCTAACTGGCCAGCGATCACAAACCTAGGTAAATGGGATTCTAATGCAGATCTCCAGATGCTGTCTTCACCACCACCTGTAGCGGCCTCCAAAGCATCCACAGAGCCCCAAGGGTGTGACCGTGGAGTATGGCAGATTGCACTTTGCACTTTAAGGTTGGACTTCAATGAGCACTTTTAATGCTAAGAGTGAACTAGAAGTATACCAATCCGAGAGAAACAAGCAGCTTTGAATCATTACAGTCCCTGAAGTTGAATTAAGGTTGTTCCAGGTTTCCAGGTGCCTGGCAGAAGCAAACCTTTATCCTCTGTAGAGGAGATAACATCACAATAGGCTTCCAACTTTTTAATTCACACATAGTGTTCAATACATAATGAAAAATAAGCAGGAATGAAAAAAAGCAAGCTGACAAGAACAGAACCATCAGAAACAACAGACAATTGAAAAATATCTACAGAGCTCCAGATATTAGAATTGTCAGACTTTAAATAACCTTGTCTACTATGTTCAAGTAGAAAACAGAATCCAAGATTGAGAATTCTGACAAAGAACTGGAAACTACAAGAAAGAACACAACATATATATATATTTTTTTAAATAAATTTTATATATATTAATACTCACCCGAGGATATGTTTATTGATTTTAGAGAGAGGGAGACATTGATTTATTGTTCCAATTATTTATGCATTCATTGGTTGATTCTTGTATTTGCCCTGACCGGGAATCAAACCCACTTCTGATGTATGGAACGATGCTCCAACCAACTGAGCCACCTGGCTAGGGTCAGATATTTTTTGAGAACCAAATAGAAATTCTAGAACTAAAAAATATAATAGTAAAAATAATGGAAGCTGTAAGGTCATGAATGTATGTTTTAAGCCACTAAATCTGTGGCAATAGAAAACTATTGTTACAATACTGGGGCTGTTCTGTGCAGATGAAAATATCTTACTGGGTTTGTTCTATGCAGATGAAACTTCTACAAACTAATGGTATTCTAGGAATCTACACAGAATAGACACTATCTAGTTTAAACCACATAACCTACCTCCCATTTTACAGATTGAAGGCAGTAACTTGCCCAAAGTCACATGGCAAGTTAATGGCAGGACAGAGGGGATCACTCAGGCCTCCTGATGTTCGGTGCTCTTTTCAATTCTATCACCACCCTGTTTGAGATGGGAGGTGGGAGAAGAAAGTGGGGAGTCAGGTTGGAGAACGCGGTGGTAGAGAGTAAACTGATGTAAACAGTGAGAGCCAGCCAGGCTTCTTAATTATACTTTTTACTTGTAAAAGATTACTGAGGACTTTGAGGCCCAGATCCCTAAGCAACTTTACCAGGAAAACACACTCACATGCACATACACACACACACAAATATAAAAACAAAGCAATGTCCTGTCAGAACTGCATTCCATCCCTTTGACTCAAGGCCCAAATGCAATTACATCCAGTGAAGAAGGTAATGGGTTAGCCTTATAACTGATTTATTCCTTGTTCTGGTAAGAACATAAGAGAAGAGAGGGGGAGACACTCGAATCCTACTTGTCGGGGGAGATTCCACCAAATTGGGAAAAAAAGCTTACATGCACATGGGATGAAGGACTGTGGGAGGATAACTTTGGATAACTTTGTCTGGGTTCCACTCTGCGCCAGCACTGACTTCAACCAACTCAGCTCGCTTCCTCTTACCAAATGCCTTCCCTCTGTCCTCAGTAGTATAGGTGCTGAACAAACAACTCTTAACCCACAAATCCCCAAGCTCCTGTTTTCTGGGAGGGCGATGGACACTCTTCTGGGTGGAGGGAATCCTGGGAAATGACAGGGAAGAAGTTTCTTAAACTCACACTACATGGCAGTGTTAAAAACGCAGCGTTGGAGGCCAGGTGGCTTGGGCTGAAATCTGGTTCTGCCACCTTCTAGCTGACCAACCTTGAACAACTCACTTAAACTTGCTAATGCTTTCATTTCCTCAGCTGAAAGCAAAAACAAAAGTGGGACAATAATAGCATCTGCCCCATAGGGTTCGGGATAATCACACAAAGCACTGAGCAGTGTTCCAACACACAGTAAGTGCTCTATAGTTGTTTGTTCTATGATTAATAATTCTTGGTCTTCGTAGGCACTTAATGACCTAAGCAAATATTCTCCCCTCCTACAGCTAGTTTGCTAGCACCCTTAACTTGGATCATGTCTTTATCAACAAAAATGATAGACGATTAATCAATATTAACGATTTTTTAAAATCAACCAACCGCATGCTTGATTTCCCTGACCTATCCCTCCTGTCCAAGTATGACACTGGCAGAGTAGCAATTCAATCTAACTCAGAAAACATTTATGGGGCTGTGATTAACACTGGAGATCAAGCACTGGTATAGAGACAGAGATAAATAAAACAGTGTCTGTCCTTAAGAAGTTCACCTTCTTATGGAGGAAAAAAGGCATTAATTACAATCGCTAATTGCGATACAAGGCAAAGAAGTGCTACCCCGAAGGTACAAACCACGTGCTACTGGAGAAGAGGAAAGAGGTCGAAAGAGCATGGACTCCGGGGCTATGGGGATCTTAATTTGAACCCAGCATTCCACCCTTATTCACAGTGGGGCAAGCTATTTAGAAGATTAAACCTCAGCCTTCTGATCTGTAACACAGGGACAACAAAAGCACTACACTGTGGCACCCTATTGTGTGGATGAAGTGGGGCAGATACATTCAGTCCTGCAACATAATAGATGCTCAAAAAAAAATTACTCCTCACTCTTTCGTTTTTGTCTAAGTAAAACAGAAGGCTTTACAAAGAAGGGGGCCTTTGGATATGGGCTTTGAGGATCAGGAGGAGTTCAAAAGGAAGAAATAAGAAGAAAGGCAGGATAAGCAGAGCAGACAGCATCAACAAAGCCCAGAGGTGATGAGCTACGTGCCGTGTTGGGAGCAGATGTAGTCCCTGTGGCGTTGCAAAGAGGCTTACCGCTTTCAGCTTCAGCTTCATTTGTAAAGTGGGAATGATAACTAATGATGGCAACTACATCACTGGGACACCAGGGAAGCTGAACAAGCTAACACACACAAAGCACTCAGGACAATGCCTGGTACACAGTAAGGGCTTCATATATGTTCAGCTGAGCTGGTGAACACAGCGTAGCTGCTAAATTCAAAGAGCTCGGAGGCCCCACTCTTACTCTGGGTGCGGTGACTCTGACCTAGGAAACCACAGTGATAGTTTCATAAACAAATAGCCTTTGATCGCCTGTACCAGCTTTGACCTTCCACCAGAAATGCACACCCTCCGCATCGGAACTGCTGCTATGAGTGCACTTTTGAGAGGTTGTCAGTGGTTATCCAACTGGTTTTATCGCCAAGGAGTTCACTGAGGAAGAAGGCAATAAAAGAAATGACTTCCTGCTGGCAGGCAAGCTTAATTATCCCAAAGTGGGAGAAAAGGCAGACAGAGGCAGGTGGTTGCCCACAGGTGTCACTGCCAGAGCTCACGGCTGCTTCATTCCCACCAGACACAGGGGCCAGAGAAGGGCAGCTCAAACCAGCTCTGAGTCAGTGATGCCGGGGCCACCTCTTCAGGCATCTTGCAGAATGTGAACAATGAGGCTGGTGGTTCCCAGGGTAGTATACTTGGGAGTTTACCAGCCTCGCGCAGCTTCTAGGATCCCTGTAAAGCTCTACTCTCAGGAGCCGGGGAGACTGTCAGATGAGAATGGAGCATTTAGACCAGACAGAATGGACAACTCAAGTACTAAGAGTGGAGCCCACTAGCCACCTAGTAGCGTGGGTAACCTAATGACTTGTCCCAAGTGCTAGTCCCACTTTGAGATCTTTGTTCTTGCTGTTCTCTCTTCCTAGAATGCTCTTCCTCCCAGATCTTCGTTTTCAACATCCAATGTCTCAAAGACCATGGTCTCAACTTAAATGTCACCTCTTTGGAAAAATCTTTCCAGATCCACCCTCATCCACCAGCTACTTTCTCTCTCAGACCTTGTTTCATTTTCTTCATCTACTTTTCACAATCTACAATTAGCTTGTTGCCCTGGCTGGTGTGGTTCAGTGGCTTGAGAGCCAGCCTGAGAACGGAAAGGTCACGGGTTCAAATCCTGCTCAGGGCACATGCCTGGGATGTGGGCCAGGTCCCGGGTTGTGGGAGTGCGAGAGGCAACCAATGGATGTTTCTCTCGCACATCAGTGTTTCTCTCCCTCTCTTTCTTCCTCCCTTCCCCTCTCTGTAAAAGTAAATAAATAAAATATCTTTTAAAATAAATAAAATTAGCTTGTTTGTTTGCATGTTTCTTTGTTTCCATTGGCCATCTTTGCCTGCTCAAATGCAAGGCTAAGGAGAGCAGAAGCCTTGGCTCCTGTTCACTGCTGTACCCTCAGCACCTATCGCAGGCCCTGGCACCCAGTGAATTTGAGACCGGTGAAGGAATGAATACGGGCGGACTTGGGAACTCCGGATTTGAGCTCAACTCCTGGGACTTAAGGGGTGGAGGTCCAGAAAAGGATCCTCGCTCCTGCAGAAAGTCCAACGACCCTAAAAGTCAGAACTCTATCTCTAAGATAAAATGACATCCTTGATTTGATCATCTTCTGGGTTCTCTGTGCATCCGGGAAGGATTATGGGGACCTCTTTCTTTCCCAGCCCACCCTGTGCGTACCAGGCACGAGAGGACTGGACTTTCAGAATAACATCCTCTAGGATCTGCTTTTGCTGACTGGCTTGGGCTGGTGAGCTCAGGTTTGGGTTTTGATCTCCTGTGCTCAGGAGCTGGGTGTAGGGGTGTGGGAGTTGCTGCCCCGGGTATAAGCCTTTCTTTCTCTGTGTCTGGAAGAGGGCAGGGAGGTTGATAAAGGGGAAGGGGATTTCCCGTGCCAAGTTCAGGGTGAAAAGGCCATCCCAGCTCACATTTACTCTGGAAAACAGTTCCCCTCCCATTATATGAGTGAGCCTGAAGCATTTACTAACCCAGCACAGAGTCCATTTCACCAGGGACTTTTGTTCCAATGAAAAGGGCAGGACATGCAACTGTCAAAAATGTGAACTGGATCAAATCAGAGGCATTTCTTTGATGACCCAATGTCCCTGAAGAGCATTCTGTTCTCATTTTACCCCAACTGGCTTGTCTGCTCCAAAATTCTCTAAAGACTTGGTCTCTGTCTGAGTTTCTATCTGCTCTTCTGTGGCTGGAAAATGGAAAAACACCAGGATATTTCAGAGACCAGGAAGCAGCCAGAGCTGCTCAAGACTGCACGTACCATCTGACCCAGCCAGTCACGGAGTCTTAGAAACCACCAGGGAGCCAGCAGAGGAGAAACCCAGGCCAAATCCGCAGCATCCTGTTTAAACCTCTACCTCCATCGCTGTGATTTGCCGGTGACTAAGTGCCTGCTGCAGGCTGGCCTGACAGAGGAGACTGTCCACGAGCCGGGCTGTCAGCGGGGCTCAGTGACAGCTGTAAGGGCATCAGAGTGGCGCTAGTCCCCTACCTTGCTGTGCATGGTAGGTGGAATAATGGCCCCTCAAAGGTGTCCGTGTCTTGGTCTCTAGAACCTTGAAAATAAAGAAGGGAACCTGACTCGGAGGGTGGAGTCATGAGAACAGAGGCAAAGGGACTTTGCAGATGTGATTAGAGTTAAGGACTTCGGGACCGGGAGATGATCCTGGATTATTCAGGATGAAGTCTAATCACAGAGTCCTTAAAAAAGTGAAGAGGAAGGCAAAAGAGTCCCCAAGAGAAGGACATGACTCGACTTTCCGTTTGTTGCTTGGATGATGGTGGAAGACAGCTACGAGCCAAGGAATGCGGTGGGCTCGAGAAGCGGAGAATGGCCCTCAGCTTACAGCCAGCAAGAAAACAGTGAGCTTGGTCCTACAACCATGGGAACTGAATTCTGCTACAACTCAGATAAACAGTGAAGTAATTCTCCCTCAAAGACTCCAGAAAGAAACACAGCCTAACGATGCCTTGATTTACTCTAGAGAGCCTTCTGACCCCGAGAACTGTAATGTAGTAATACATTTAATTTTTTAAGCCCCTAGATTTGCGGTAACTTGGGACAGCATTAGAAAGCCAATGCACTGGGTGATTCTGAACAATTCCTTTTTTCAAACTGGGCCTGAGTTTCCTGTCAGTCTAATTGGAAAGGACGGACAAAGGGATCTCTAAGGGTCTGGCTGGCTCTCAAAGACTGTCTCTGATCTGACATCCTCCCTCCCCTGGAGCCCTGTCCCAGGTCCAGGGTGGTCTCTGGTTGAAAACCATTAAAGAAAAAAAAAAAAAGAAAGGAGTGAAGAGGAGAGAAGATTAATTTTTTAAAAGCCTCAAGGTGTTTCCTAAAGTGCCACCAGGGCACTTAGAAAGAAATGTCTCCTGTTTTGTCATTTGGTACTTCCTTAACCATACCCCCAGCGGACTGAAGTGGAAGTCTGGGGAGCGAGATAAAAGCCTCACTCAACGGGCAGAGGCTGTCCAGAGCACTGAGTTAAGGAGGGTTCCCTGGCCTCATGGAGGTTATAGGCAAGGTCCTGACTATCAACGTCTGCCTGGGGCATGGGATTAGGGAGGAGGGACATGTGTGTCAGGTGTGTGTCAGATATGTTTCATCAATGGAAACACACTTTAGTTTTCCCTGTCTTTCCATTTTCCCTCTCTCTTCCATTTTGTTTCCCCTGATCCCACATGGTGGGTCATCAGCAATTCACGGGCCCAGTCAGCCAATGAACAACAGTGTGGTGATTGGGGGATGGGGGGTGTGGGCGATAAGGGGGATAAATGGCAGTGGAAAAAATACAATAAAAAAATTTTTTTTAATAAAATAAGGAAGCTCTATTTAGTCACAACTAGGTGATTTAAAGTACACGGTTTCATACTGAGCCTGGTTTGCTGTTGTCTAACGTATAAGCAACTATACCTGCTGCCCTTCCTGGCCATCTAACTCCTGGAAATAGATCAGTCTCACTTGACCTTCACTGTCTGTTTCTTCAGTGGGTTGGATGGGTGCTAGGGTACGTAGTAACTTATTAGCGCAGTGGCTGTCAAATTCTCATTTAACTCACCCTAGGTCACCCTACGAGTAAGTAACGGAAGCCATATCAGAACCCAGAGCCCTCAGTTCCAATGCAGTTCAGAACATAGTCCCGGGAGCTGCGCTGCCTGGGTTCAAAGTACAGCTCTGCCACTTACTTCCTGGGTGACCATGGGTGAGTCACTCTCTCTAGGGACCTCAGCTTCCTCATCTATAAAGTGGACGTAATGATGGTCCCTACCTCACAGGTTTGACATAGACTACACGAGTTAATACACATAAAATGCTTAGAACAATGTCTGGCTCCTAGCACTCAATATATGTCGAATGGTGCTTACATCATTCATCTTACCTGGCCAATCAGGGTGGGGGTCTGCAGGGTGTGGTAACACCAACATTTACTCCTATAAACTGTGAGGGTGAGTACATGTGTCTATCTTTGACACCACGGCCAACAGTGGCAGTGTAAGACCAATCAGATAGAGATTCTCTTTCCTTAGAGATATTTCCCTTGTGTACTTAATCCATAGAGAAGAAACAGAAGAGCATTTTTTAAAAAGAAGGGTCAGAATATGGCTGGCAATACATCTGAGGCCGTGACCACCTCTTTACCCCTGCGTCTGTCACCTCTGGGTTCAGAACATGACCCTGCCACATCAGACTCCCTCAGAGGCTCTAGTTTGTTTTCTGTCTCAAACACCTCAACACGGCTCAGTGATTCTCAGGCTGTGCCACAAAGGGGCAGTTCCCCAGACCTTTCATGCACAGCCCTGACGCCCTTAGAGGTCATGGTTTGGAAGCTTTGATGAAGCATGACGTGTGACCTCCACAGCATCATTCATAACCCCAGGGCAGCCAGAAACGGGAAGCACTTGTTACTGCAGAAGTGTGTGACGTCCTGAGCTCACTCAGCTGGGCTGACTCAAATGTGCTCAGAGGATTCTCCATGGCCTGCATAGCCCACAGAGCACATGGTGCTCAGCCACAGACACCCATCTGTTTAACCCCCGCTCCCTCATTTTACAGTTGGGAAGATGAGGCCTATACAGTGGAAATGCCCCATCAAGGTAACTCACAGTGTCTCCTGGCTCTGAGCGAGCCGTTCGTTCCACCTCCACCCCCCGCCCTGACCCCATTCAGGCATTCACAACACTTCCTGACTACTGACACACTGCTGCCGTGGCAGAGATCATAGCAGGTGAGCAAGGAATCTTAGATACTTGAGTGACTGGGCAACTTTCATGACTACAGCCTAGAGCTCTGAAGACGCTATAGACAAAGCCCGGGATGCACGAACCCCAGGGGCTAACAGGACTGGTGCTGTCAGGAAGAAACAAGTGGAGCTGCAGGAATAGGAGCCCCGCCAGGCCACGCAATCAAAATAAAACCTCTGACAGTGGTACCGGTTGGTATGGTTCCTGTCCCCTACTCTTGCACTCAGTGAACAGTATTGAGCGCCTATTTGTCAGGCCCTGCTCCAAGTGCCGAGGATGCTTCAGAGATGAACCTAGGGAGATAGTCCCTACCCTCCAGGAATTTGTGGAAGGGACAGGGGTTCAAGAGAACGACCAACCCGAAAAACCAAGTCCTCAGTAAAGAGGCAGAGCAGGAGAGGAGGGAGCCTGGAAGGAAGGCTTCTCTCCGAGATACTTTGCACACCGCTTATCTGATTTCTGTATGCAAAGGCTATTCTGTCCATTTCACAGATGGAGAAACAAGGCTCGGAGATAGGGAGGACAAAAGACCAGGGACAGGCCAGGGCCGAAAACCACCACCCCTGACTCCAAACTCCTGGTGCTTTCTACGCTGGACTTTGACACAATCTGGACCGACGACCGGACAGGAGCCTGTCTCCTGTGGGGCTGGGACTCACCCATCCGAGCCCCAGCCTCCCACGAGGCCCAAGAGCGCGTGCAGACGGCTGCTGAAACTTTAAGGGCTGCTGGAAGGAGAAAAAGGGAAGTGCAAAACTGATGAAGGGGGAATTGCGGGAGAAGACAGAATAAAAGAGGAGAGTTGGGAGGGCACTAGGATAGCGGGCGGCACGAGGACCGGAGGCCCCCGCAGGACGCCCGATGGCCCCACTCACCGCGGTCCTGCTCAGCTGCCTTTAAAACGCACGGCCCTCGCCGCAGCTGTATCCCGCCAGGTCCGCGGAAAGTTCCTGGGACGGGAACGGTTCCAGTGCTTCTCCGGGTCCCCGGAGCGGGAAGCGGCACCCAGTCCTGGAATCTTCCGCCCAGACCGTGCCCGGGTCCTCCGAGCCCCGGGAGGCGGGAGCGCGCAGCAGAGGCTGACACGCGCGGCTGGGCACCGGGGCGCTGGGACCCGTCGGCCCAGGAATTCACGGCCGCCAGGGACCGCCCCCAGAAAGCCCCGGCCGGCCGCCACCGCCCCGCTCAGCCCCGCCCCCAGCTCCCCGCGGGCTGCGAGTGAGAACTGAGCCTGCCAGCGGGAGCAGAGACCGAGGAGTCTCGGGTTCCCCTCGCAGCGCCGTCACGCCCTCGCGGTAAGACCCTGACCAGTCGCTTCGCCATTGGGCGGGAGCTCCGCTCTCAGTATTGTAAACCAAGAGGGCCGACCCAAAATGTGTCCTCCAGGAGCCTTTCCAGCTGTAGTCTACACAGCTGGGTTGGGGTGGAGGAGCCGGCCTCTGAGCTCCTGCTTTACAATGTACTGAATGTAGGATCCTTAACAAGAGACTTCTTGGCCTTGTTGACTTTCATTCCCTGTAAACTGAGGATACTAGTACCTGTCTCCCAAACCTGTGGTGAGGATTGACTTAGGGCAGCGATTTTCAACCTTTTTATGGTCTCATGGCACACGTAATCCAATTACTAAAATTCTGCGGCACACACACAAATATATATATATACATATGTTTTGTCAATATGACAAAAAAGTTATCATTTTGATTCATTCACACAGGATGGCTATTGCTGTGTTGGCTGTTGTCATTTTTTTTTATTTGACAATCTGAGGGGAAAGAGGTCAGTGCCCCTGACTTAACAGTCAGGTATGACACGTTTCAAACATTCTTGCAGCACACCGGTTGAAAACCGCTGACTTAGAGGACCAGCGTGAAGCTGGTTAGTTGTCTGTTGTAACATGCCTCAGCCTCTAAGCATCCTGTTTATTTTCTGATAACAGTGAAACAGCCCAATGCAAGGTGATCTACCGCCCAGGAGTGCTTAGCCTCAGAGACCTACCCTGCCCCACCAGGCCAGGGCCAGCCTCCACACAGAGCAAAGCCAGCTCAGTCACCCCCTGCCCACTCATGCGATCCACCCAGTGACCAGGACTGCAGATCCTATCTTCACACCCACAAATTTTAATTCAGTAGTCAAGTGTTCTTCAGTCTTACTCTTCTGAAAAGCAAGAGCTCAGGCCTTGAGCATGTCCAAATAAAAGGGAAAATTAAAGATCATCTAATCCAAATGCCTGCTTTTAGAGATGGAAAAACTAAACTGAGGCTCAGGAAAGTTGAGTGGTCACCAGCTGGCAATTGTCAAAGTCAGAATAGGACTGTCTGGTTACAGAGCCTAAAATTGTAGCTGCTCTGCGCTAACGATTTCGGGCAGGGTCTGATTTTTTTCAAGGCCTGAAGTTCAAATATCCGTTTGCAATATTTTCCTTTCTATCACCAGCACGCGGTACGAAACAAATGCTCCAGATGTGGAATGAATGAATGCCCAGAGGAAGATGAGAAGGTAACCAAGGCTTTTCTTTTGAGTTCTCAGGTTGTACCTAAACACAGTTGTAGCCTTGAAAATGTATTGTATTAGTCACAGTTCTTCAAAGAAACACAACCAACTGCATGTGTGTGTGCGTGTGTATGTAAAGAGAGATTGAGAGTGAGATAGACTGACTTTGAGGAAGTGGCTCACATGATTGTGGAGGCTGACAACTCCAAAAGCTGCAAGACAGGCCAGGAAGCAGGAGGCCCAGGAACGGCTGATGTTGCCGCTTGAGTCCTAAGACCATCTGCTGGCAGAATTCCCACTTCCTCAGGGGTGGTCAGTCTTTTTTCTTAACTCCTTCAACTGATTGGATGAGGCCCACCGACACAGAGAGTAATTTGCTTTACTCAAAGTCTACTTATTAAAATGTCAGTCTTATCTAAAAAACACCATCACAGCAACACCAAGATGTGTTTGACCAAGTACCTGGGTACCGCGGCACAACCAAGTTGACACATAAAATTAACCATCATATTTGTGTTCCCTCCTGGCCACTGCAGTCTAAGGAAATGGAAGACAGCGGGCTTTCTTGGATGTGGTGAGTGCCCTAACATGGAGGTATACAAACAGAGAGACGTGACAGAGGATTTTTTTGAAAATATGGAGGCCTGCAGACAGAAGGGCGTGGGTGCACCATGGGACAATGTAAAGGGCCCTAAGCTGGCACTAAATAGCATTATACTGTGGCTTCTTCCTGGCTCTATCACTAGTTTGCCATGTGGCCTTCCCCCGGCCCTAGGTCTTTTGATCCCAAAAGCGAAAGAAGTTGAAGTAGATATTACCTGAAGCCAATTGCACTTCCAAAATAAATGCTTTCAAAGCTAAGCCTCAATGACCTGAAGATTATTACAGTTTTGAGTTCGAAGCCTATCCTGTGTGGGGTGAGCCATCTTGTTCCATTCATGGATACGTCCTGGCTAAGTTACCAGCTCCCTCCTCACAGACCCCTGAACAGCTCACTTCTTTCCAGGGAGTCAGGCAGGGGCACCACGGCCCCTGAGGGTCCCCTTTTCTTTCTCCCTCCCTTCCTCTTTTCCCCTGGAAAAACTCCCAAGTTCCTTTTGCTCTATAGATCCCGGGCAAAATGCCTCTAACTCTTTGGGGGAGCCACGCTCTTTGCTTGTTAACTCTCAAAAGAAATACACGTTTAGGCTGAAGACTGATGCAGGAATTTTTATTTTAACTACAGCTTTTTAAATTGCAGCTGAAAGACCTCATTGAGCTAGTGTATGATTAGGCAAGGAGGTAAAATGCTGGAATTTTCCAAACATGTGGAATTTGAGATAAAACAAACTGAGCAGACAGGAAGAAAGAAAAGGAAATGGAAGGGTTGCATTTTGTAGCTTTGAAGTGGAGCGAAAGTCATGTGGTTTCATTAGTGTGATTATAATTATTTGAATCAATTCTCATGGCTTAATTCCAAAGTGTTCCATTATTACACAGTCATGTATCTGAGAGAGAAAAGAATGCCTGTTACTGGCAGATACCCTCAGTCCAGTCAGTCTGATTTTTGAAGTAAATATTGTTTCAAGAAAAAATATACAGGGTGGGGCAAAAGTAGATTTACATTTGTTTGTATGGAAAATAATACAGTAATTAATAAATAGTAATACAGGATTAAACTCAGTATTTTGCATACGCACAACTATAAACTTACCTTTGCCCCAACCTGTATAATACAAGCCTTTGCCTTTATTTTTTTTCAGAAAAGATTATTTTAAATTTTTTTAAAAATTCTCATCCAAGGACATTTTTTCATTGCTTTTAGAGGGAGATGAAGGGAGAGAGAGAAACATCGATGTGAGAGAGGAGCATCAACTTGTTGCCTCCCACACACGCCTGGACTGGGGATCAAACCTACAACCTACCTAGGTGTGTGCTCTGATGGGGAATCAAACCTACAACCTTTCGGTTACAGGATGAAGCTCCAATCAACTGAGCCACACCTGCCAGGGTTCAAAAAAGATTATTTGCTTTAAGAACAATTCTTGAGCACTTACCACGTAGCAACTGTTTTATATACATCATACCGTTTAGTCCTTGCAACAATTCTATAGTGAAAGTATTATTAACCCCCATTTTACACATGAGAACACAGAGGTCCAAAGGAGATCAGCTAACTTCTTTAGGATTAGCCAGTAAGCTGCAGAACTGATTCTAAGTGTTCTACACATACCTGACTCTCGCTGAACCAACCCCCCTCTGTGCCTCTGTCTTCTGCTCTATGAAATGGGATGATTCCTGCCCTCACTAGTGCCCAATGCAATATGCAGAGGCACAAGCAAACCATTAGATGCATGGCTATGATAGATGACAGAGTACAATACTTGGGAGACTCAAAAGGAAAAATTGTTTTGACACCTAAACAGTGATATTAAATTTTGGAGTGTTGGTAAATAATGTTTATTTACTTTAAACATGCACGTAAGTTTGACTTGTCTCTCCAGATTTACCCTGCACACACTTCTCCATCCTGCGGTGTACATGGGGTGGGACCACACCCAGCCCATGTCAGCGTGCCCTACAACAGCCACTGTCAATGTCCTGCCCAAGTTCCATGCACCTCGCCCACTTTAGTTCTCCCCAGAATTCCAGCTGCCAGTAGCTGCCTCTTTGGGTCTGTGGGCTTTCAGTCTGCCAGCCTGGCCTTCCAAAAGTACCTAAGAAATAACCCAATCCCAGGTGCAGCCCTCAACTAGACTTCAGAGGCATAAATGCCCCAAACCCCTCGCCCTTTGGTGGAATAACTCTGGGGCGTGTGTTTACGTTGGTTGGTTCCCACAGTTTCTATGTGGGACTAAACCCCTACTATAGCTGACTTAATAACACAATCTTATTGGCCATCTTCTCTTCCCTGTATCACTTCCTCACTCCTCTGCTGGTGCACCCTGAAGCTCTCAGAGAAGTTTTCACTTAGACTTTCACTTAAATCCTTATCCCATAGTCTGCTTCTGCGTGAACCCAAACTCAAATAGACTTCCTTGACATCTGTTTCCTGTTGGGTTCAGTTAAGAGGGAAGTGCCCACAAGTGGGCGGAGGGTGGTATTTTGCATTCTAACCCTCCCAGGGGTGACCCATGACTGGTTCTGTCTTGGACCCAAAGGTCCAGCTCCTGTCTCCTGGTTCCAGGAGGTACTTCCTGTCTTTACCCTTTCAGGCTATAAGCAGTGTCCCACCTTCACTAGACCTGGGGTCTAGTGAATGTTCTAGTGAATATAGTGCAATATTCCTTGTGATCACCCTCCACCCCACTTACTGTTTTGCAAATAATTCCTTTATTAAACCTTTCTCAGATCCCACTTTTAACCTACCACCTGCTCCTGTTGGTATCACAGTGATTCGGCAGGGTTGATGACACTGGATTTGGCCTCAGGTAGCTGGCAATGAGGATGCGTGGGGAGAGCACAAGGGGATGACAAGAACAGTGGAGGGAGCAGAGACATGCACCGTGCCACGAAGGCTAACTGGTGAGGGAAGGTGAATATATTAGTTATCTTTTGCTGTAGAACAAAGTATCTCAAAATTTAGCAGCTTAAAACAAACACTGATTAGCTCAGTTTCTGGTGGTCAGGAGTCTAGGAGCTGCTTAGCCAGGTGGCTCAGGGTCTCTCAGGAGATCGCAGGCAAGCTGCCAGCTGGGTCCGTAGTCATCTAGATGTTTGACTGGAACTGGAGGCTCCGCTTCCAAGCTCATGTACTAGTCATCGGCAGACCTCAGTCCTCATTGGCTGTGGGCTGGAGGCTTCAGTTCCCCGCCATGTGGATTCAGGGCTGCTCACAAACAGGCAGCTTGCTTTTCCCAAACAAGTGATCCAAAAAAGCACCCAACACAGACACTGCATACTTTTATAATCTTATCTCAGAAGTGTCACCTTGCTATTTCTGTTGTATGCGATTGGTCACAACCCTGGTACAATGTGGAAGCGGAATACACGAGGGGATGAATACCACTGAGGGCCAATTTGGAGGCCGGCTTCCATGGGTGCTCAAGAGTAACAAAACATCCCATTGAATTTCCCCATGAGGGCACAAATATTCTTAGATGAGGCACCAATAGCTCAAAATCTAAAAGAGCTTCCCAGAAATGAATTGTAAGAGGCGCCCAAGATGGGAGTGTGGGCAAGACTAGAAAGCCCCATCATCCAAACATAGCAAAAGAAACCAATTTTGTGCTAAGTAAGCTGGAGAACCACTCTAACTTCAGAGGAGCCACTTCCTATCTCTGAACCTGTTTTCCCACTTGTAAATGAGTTCAGATTGGACTGAACCCTGTGGCCTAATGACAGATACGTAGCCAGTTTATGATGTTCTATGCTCTACCCACATTAACTTCTATTAACTCATTTTGCCTTCACAGCAAGGGGCAAAGCTTGTTTGTAGGAGCCCTTGGTACCATTCCAAATGGGCTAGCTCTCTCCCACATTAATTTCTCCTTCTCAGCCGGAGCTGGAGCTCTAACCACGCAATTCATGTGTGATTAATGTGTTTAGCAACCCACTGGCTCTTCTCTGAGCCTCTTGTGAAACATGCTTTCCTGTGTGGCAATCAGAATGCTTTGCAGTTTGGAACAAAGTAAACTAGAGATTCAACAAGTTAGCTTCATCTCCTTTCCATGATGTTTTGATTTTGACCTTAGGGAGACGAAACAGTCTTGATAACTTCTGAGTAAATAAACTCCCAGTGGCTGACTTCGGCCAAACCATGAAATGGATTATCCCCTGGCCGAACAAGGGCCTCCCTGGTGTGTGACTCTTTGCTATTCTTTAGTTAGGCCTTGGAGGCTTCGCTCAGCCTCTGCCTGAAGGGCTTTCCCCCCAAATATCTAGGCCCATTCCCCACCTCCTTCAAATCTTTACTCAAATCTTACCTTTTCACAAGGCCTACCTTGATCTCCCTATGTAAACTTGTGTGATCTGCCTCCCTTCCCTTGTTTCTTCCTTTACCTTCTAAAAGAAAGCACTGCTTAAAAATCAAAAAGGAAAAAAAATTTATGTGCCATCTTTCATCTGCCAGCAAGTTTCAAATAGATGAAAATGGTGATTCACCCATTCAACAAATACTGCTCTTTATCAGGTACTGAGTAAGGCAGGAATTCAATCTTCAGTTCTATTTTATTCAATTCAACAAGCATTACACTGGTGGTCTCCTAGCAGTGAGCCTTGAGGTTTGGTGGTGAACGGTGTCAAGATGGAGATCCAGCCAAGTTCATGAAGGCAATAAACTTGAAATGAAGACCTGTGTTCAAACCCTAGCTTCACCTCTCACTTCCTTGGTCACCTTGGGTAAGTGCCCTCCCTTTTCTGGGCTCCAGTTCTCCATCTCTAAAATAAAGGGGGTGAACTAGTTAATCTCTGAGGTTTCTTCTGGCTCTACTGTTTCATGATTTTACCCTTATTTCTCAGAGTTATGGCCTCTTGAGCCAGTTGTGAATTCTCCGGGTGAATGGGCAAACGTGCAAGAGGATGAGATAAATGGAACAGTGTATGGCCATGAGCTGTTTCTTATGAGCCAACACTTCTGGGGCCAGAGGTCTTCCTTAAGGACGAGTAGTCCCTGGGCGACAGCTAAAGTGGTTAACCCAAGGTCATCCTGTGCATCCTCCAGCCAATATAGGATGCCCAGCTCCTGTCTCTGCATTGTCAGCAGAGGAAGTGTTCCACGGTGCCACAGAATTGACATTAGCTTCCGGTTAGCCTACTACACACAGAGAAGGGGATGTGAAGAGGGTGAGTTTTGGTTAGGTGCGAGGTATGCATGAGAAATTCTCATTGAAACCAAGAGGAGCGCATTCCAGAGAAGTGAAATGCATGTGCCCCAAATGGGAATGACGCAATTCCAGCAAACATCCAGGGAAAATCGAATAGGCTATCCATTAGCCTCCCACTTTCCCTTGCATTTGCTTTCATTTCTTTTTAAGTGTTATTAAAAGAGCAACAAATATCTTACTTGGCTGTGGGTATGAATTAACTGATGTGGTGTGCAGGGAACTGCATTTATGGAATCAGAGAACAGAATAAGACACCAAGAGTGAGAAAACCTGTGGACATGTTCCTTTGACTCCCTGGACCTCATTTTCTCCATCTGAAAAATACAGGGACTGGACTAGGATCTTTCTAGTACATGATGATTCTAAGTCATTGAGCGTACTACCTCGGGATACCATGGCAGGCATCAACAAACTCCGACCCATGGCTGCTGTCTGTTTTTGTGAAGTGTGCAAGCACCACTGAAGCAGGCTGGCACTGTGCACCTCAGAAACCAAGCCAGGTGTCCTCCTGTGTTCCCTTTTTCTCCCTCTGCTCCCAATGCCGGCCTTCCCTGCCAGTGCCCATGCATTGCTGCTGTCCAACCTTCATGCTAGTCGCTACCTACACATTGGGGTTGTGTTACTGGTGACTGCTGGTCACTGAGCAGTGGAATCTCATTCAGCTTAAAAAAAAAAAAAGGAAATTCTGCCATTTGCAACAACACTGATGAAGCTAAAGGACATTATGCTAAGTGTACACCGGACCAAGTCTAAGTAGCTACTAAGTCACTAATGGTTGGTAGCATATACAGAGTGGTTACACTAGATAAAGAGATGATTCACTTCCTGGGCAAGACTGAGTAGGACAGAACGAGATTACACCATGCTACTCAGAACAGCAAATGATTTAAAACTTACGAATTGCTTAATTCTAGAATTTTCCACGTAATATTTTCTGACCACGTTTGAAACACAGAAAGTGAAACTGCAGATAAAGGGTCTACTGTACAGAATTAATCCTAATGCTAGTTCTAGAAACCTGTAAATGAATGAGATATGGCCTCTGCATGGAAGAGCTCACAGTCTAAGAAATTTCAAATCGTTAAAGGCAAAATGGCACTAGATGTTACACCTGGGTCTTTGAGTTTGGCTAATAAAGAATTCAGAGCCAAGAATCAAATACAAGTAAAAGTTTATTTAGAAAGTCACAGGGGTAGAAGATGGGAGCTGGACTGTGTGGGTTCAGGAAACAAGTTACAGAGGCAAAAGAAGGGCCCTTGGAGCTTGGAAGAAAGGCATGCACCTGCTGGAAAGAGAAAGAGTGGGATGAATCCTTCGTCTGAAGGGCTTTTATCTGGAGGTCTCAGGGGAGGATCTCAATAGAATATTCATTAGCTTTCCAGGTGTGTTCTTTTAGGAGCATATTCTCTACTGATTGGTGGGCCCCAGGGCAGGGGATCATTAGTAATCTTGGCTGGTCCTGATGTCAGCCATGGCGTCATCCCACCTGGCCTTGTCGTTTCTGGACCTGGACCTGAGACACAACCGAGGCCTAAATGTTACCTCTGGGGCTTCATGCTTAAGGAAGTGGTTGTGCAAGGGCTTGTATGGGAGTCCTATGAGGCTATTCTCAGGCGCCCCTTGTTCCTCCTCTAAGGGGTGGCGTGGGGATCTACTACATGACTGACTACATGCCAGGGGAGGGTCTGAACTGCATAAGCAGCAGATAAAAAAGGCCGGGGGATCTGAACTGCATGACCAACAGATATAACAGATCAAAGCCACATGACCAGGGATATGCTAGGGGAGGAAAGGTCACCCTGGGGCTGAGGTCCCACCGCAGTTTTGCCATTGCTAGGTACCTGGTGCCTTCCACCTATACCTAGCCTATTGTCCTTACTCTGCTCATGTCTGTCGGAGAACGTTTCCTGCAGGCCAATGGCAAGACTATGAGAAGAAAGTGCTGATATGACGCTCAGCTTTCCAGTTCCCATGGAACTCTGTCCCTGAAACCTTCCATCCACTTTCGGGATGTTTTCCTAGAAGGTGAGGGCAGGAGAGGCAGTTGTAAATAAAACAAAGCAACCTTCCTCCCGGAAGAAACAAAAAGTGAGCGCTGAATTTGTCTGGATTTGATCTCCGATTCTGTACCTAACGATACAAAACGCCCTTACATACAGGCTGCTGACACTATCTAAAAGGCGGAGAGGGGCGGGCCTAAGGCGGGGTAGACAGCGGGGATCTCTGCTGCGCACGCGCACTTGTTCTCTCTCCGGCGCAAAGCCCCACTGGATCCGAAACCTTACGTCAAAGTCTACGTTGCAAGACGTAGGGCGGACGGTGGGGAAAGCGCTGGCTCTCGGCTCACGTGATGTGACCAGAGCGTCGTTGACACCTCCCTCTCCAAGATGGCGTCCTTGCTGCAATCGGAGCGGGTTCTCTACCTAGTCCAGGGAGAAAAGAAGGTTCGGGCCCCTCTTTCGCAGCTCTACTTCTGCCGCTATTGTAGCGAGCTGCGGTCGCTGGAATGTGTGTCTCACGAGGTAACGCAGTCGTCCCGCGAAGAGTATGTGTGTTGGGGGAGGGGGAGAGGCGTTCATACTAGTCACCGCGTCGGGCGGGGAGGTTCTACCAGCATGCTGATTGGCCTGTTTTCAGTCGCTCAGATTTGCCTGAGCTTTAATTTGCTTGTTATTTGTCACTTGGAAAGGAGGAGCGGCCTTGGGTGGGGCTGAGCGGATCTTCTGGTGCCAGAGCACCCTTTGATTGGACAAACTTGACTTTGGGAACCCTGGCTGTCTCCTGGCGGGCGGGGGGCGGGGGGTGGCATTGATAATAGGGTGGGTCGTAAAGAAAAAGGTGTGGGCATGCTTAGCTCACTCCACTTGAGGGGCAGGATACCGTCTTTCCGTGATTGATTTCTGCGGAGTGGACGCAGGCGTTGTCATTCACGCCCCTCTCATCCCGGAAGTTCTGCCTCTACTTTGGCCAGAAACTGGGCCCTCCTCAGACTCTGTTCTGGCTCAGGCCAAGGCCTGCAGCAGGGAGGAGGTGGGATGAGGTGAGCTGAGCGAAAAGCGTTAGAATAGGGCAAGTCCTGTAAGAAGCTGAGAGTGCTAGGTTCATGGCGCGGCCTCCGAGGGTAGGGTGCTATCATCCTTCACAACAAATAGACGTTGGTGGTGGGATTGCTCAGAAGGTAAAAGACCCCACCCCGTAAAAAGTCACCAAATCACTAAACTCATAACTTCTACAGCGCTTGGCACATCCTGTTTGTTCAGTAAATTTTGGGAATTAAAAGATGAACAAGACATACATCCTGCTTTTAGGTAGCTCACAGTCTCACGAAGAAAAAGCTGATAGTAATAATAGATATAGCTAATCCAATACTATCCATATGCCATATGCTTTACATAGTGTTTAATTCTCCTGCAACCAAATGGAGTGGATACCTTTTTTAAGAAGAAAATCATTTTACAGGTAGAGAAATGGGTACATAATGTTTGCCCTAGGTCACAGAGCCAGACATTTGGGGGTCACAGGGAGAACCAGGATTTGAAAATGAGCAGACTGACTTAGAACTTCAGCGAAGACCCCTGGACTGTTAAAAAATGTATGTGAAAAACATGTCCAATATTATAAGCCACTTTACATATTAATAATTATTATGTTATTGTGGATAATTTTCACAATATTAAGAATAGTGAGGGAAGGCATTTAAATAATAGAAGAAAAATAAATGCTGTATATGTGTAATATGGCATTAATTTCCCATGGATTTTTTTTCCTTGTTAACACTTTGTGTGTGTGTACATGTGCGTGTGTGTTTGTGTTTCTCCTTGGTAGGTCCTTTCTCTTTTAGGTGCATCCCTGTTGCAGCTCCACCCTTATAATTTATTGGATTAGATTCTCATTTGCTGGTGACTAGGGAGCTCAGTCTTCATGCCCTCTAAAGATGTGACCAGTTATGACATTCAGTCTGTAACTGCATCTTTTACAGACTGATGTGTATCTGTGACATAGAGACCATTAGGGCTTGGGAAAGGATGAGACTAGTGAGGGCTGGAGCAGTCCAGAAAGTTCTCATGGAGAACCTGGATTGGAGCTGGATGCGAAGGGACAAGTGTAATTTGGAAAGGGGCACAAAGGAATATTTTGCCTTTTATGATGAGTCAGTGCAAGTATTATTTGGTGATGCTATATTTTATGTTTTGGGAGATTTTTGAGCTGCAATGTTACTAACCTTTTCAAAGATGGTCCTGTTCATGGCAGATAATGAAAAAAGAAGCAACTTTTATCATATGTTCAAGTGACTTTGTCTTTCCACCTGTAGGGGACTAGAATTCTAGAATTATCAATGGGATCTTTCTACATTTAACCAAATAATTATTCAGACCTTAAAAAATACAATGAATTTAATGTTTATACTGCATTTTGAGTTAAAATACAATAGTAGTTTAGCTTAGTAGTTTAATTTTTCATTTAAATATCTCTGGTTGACTATAGCTGACTTTGTAAATGATCATTTATACTGTTCTTCAGTGAACATGTATTGCTTCAGTAATGAGAAAACTTTTTAAGTCTAACAATTTAAGTGTGGTCAAATCACTACAATCCAATAAAGCTAAACTAGATAGAAGAATATTTGATCACAGCTTTATAAATTAGGTTATTTTATTTATTAATCTATTCTTTAGATTATTATAGAGTTCTTGTTTTACATAGACAATTTTTAACAAGTCTAATTCATAAAATCCTGATGAAAGGGAAAAGGAAATACCAGAAAAGAAAAATAGAAGGGTTTTAGAAAGTCTGGATGGCTCAAACAAACAAACAAACAAACAAACAAGTGTTTGAGGAGTAAACTGTAAGCTGAAAACAATTTAGCTTCCTGCCAGATCAGTGGTTTCTTGCCTTCTGCTTCAGTTTAATATACTTTAAATTTTATACACAAGCTAAAGTGAGTTTCTTTTCCTCTAATTTTTTTTACTTCTTGTTTCTTTCTAGGTGGACTCCCACTATTGTCCCAGTTGCTTAGAAAATATGCCATCGGCTGAAGCCAAACTAAAAAAGAACAGGTAAGACCAGGATTCATTTTTCTGTTTGTAATAGCTGGTAAGAAAACACATGGAATGAACTCTATTTTTTAACTGGGTTTTGTGTGTTTTTTTTTGACATCACCTTTGCCAAAGATAAAATGTCCTTTGACCCTTTAAATAAACATTCCATTTTAGAAGTTTTAGGCTTAAGAATTATTGTGAAGATGATACAAAGAATTCCCATTTACCCCATACCCAGCCTCCCCTGTTTTTTAAGATTGATTTTAGGGAGGGAGAGAGGGGGATGGAAAGGAGAGAGGGAGGGAATGGAGATAAAAAGAGAAACATCGATTTGTTGTTCCATTTAATTTCTGCATTCATTGGTTGATTCTTGTATGTACCCTGACTGGGGATTGAACTCATGACCTTGGTGTATTGGGTAGACACTAACTAACTGAGCTACCTGGCCAGGGCCTCCCCTTTTGTTAATTTCATACATTAATATGGTATATTTATCTCATTAATGAACAATCCTGGTGTATTATTATTAAATAAACAACACATTTTATTCAGATTTCTTTAGTTTTTTCATAATCTCCTTTTTTTTGTTCCAGGATCCTGTTCAGGACCTTCACATTATGTTTAATAGTTATGTCTCCTTAGGCTCCTGTTTCTCTTAGACTTTTCTTGGTTTTGATGACCTTAACAGTTTTGAGGAGTAATGGTCAGATGTATTGTAGAATGTCCCTCAGTTGGAATTTTTCTGATTTTTTCTCATCAGCTAGGGGAATATGTTTTGGGGGAGGAGGACCACAGAGGCAACGTGCATTTCTCAACCTATCAAGGGAACATGATATCAACATGACTATCACCGTTGACATTGACCTTGACTATCTGGCTTTAGCTAGTGTTTGTCAGGTTTTTATGTAAAATTAATCTTTCCCCCTCTTTCCCATGCTATACTCTTTAGAAGGAAAATCACTATCACAGTTCACACGTAAATAGTGAGGAGTTATACTCCCCTTCTATGAGGGCTATTTACATACATTATTTAGAATTAATTTTTACATGAAAGATTTTTCTCTTCTCCCCCATTTATTTATTTAACCATTGACTTAAAGCAGAATTGGCTCATGAATATTTATTTTATACTTTAGGTTATAATCCAGTACTACTGTTGCTCAAATTGATCCACCTTTGGCCACTGGGAACTCTTTCCGTAGACTCCTGTATCCCTTTGACTTACCCCAGGGAGGGTTATTTGTTTATTCTTTAGAGCTTGTTCTTTCTTTCCAGTATACAAGATATTCTAGGCTCATCCTGTATTATTTTCTGCCTTGATCCTAGAATGAACCATTTTTCCAGGAAACCTTGGTTTCTTTTATTGGAAAATGGTATTAAAAACCAAGATCTGGGTAGTAGGTTTGCTCATTGCTCTGGGGTGCCGTTTGGTTTTTCACTTGATGTGAAAGTCCTTTGCCACCATACTCCCACCACCCTAGTGGATATGAACCATTATGATTTATCATCCCTGTGTCTGAGAGATATCTCTAATGAGCCATATAGTTTTGTATACTGTCCACACATTGATTTTATCATTTAATCCTGAAAATATCCCTGTGAGGTGGATACTATTATTGTCCTTATTGGAGAATATTATCCAGATGGCAAAACGTCTCAGCCAATTGGAGTGATGGAATGGAACTTCAGACCAAGTCCAGGACTGGCGGTGAATCTTGATAATCTCAGGTGGTGGAAAAATTTAAAGCAATAAGGTACAAGGACCCCTAAAGAGGAAATGTTGGCCGAGCACTAGGAGGATAGTGCCAGAAAGCCCTGAAAATGCAGCACTTCTGAACCATTCCAGTTCGATAGCATTGTTTGGTGTGCTCTTTGGCACAGCAAATAAGCAGTTATTTTCCAAACCAATTTCACAGATCGTTACATCATTGCCTCTCAGTTTTCCATTGTGCAGTTGGTCTGTTATCTCTCAAGGCACAAGCTGTGACATTTCTGTTTTCCTCAGAACTCTTTGTGTTCTGTACAAGCTTAAAAAGAGTCTGAAAATACTTAACTGCAAATTGTTAACACTGATACCCTCTGTGGAGTAGGATTTAGTCAGGCTCTAATTCTTCAGGAACTTTGGTGATGATTGCTATTTTATTTTTTTTGAATAATGAATATATAACACTTTTGAAATTTTAAAACAAAGTTTGCAAGAGCCGCAGGAATACATTGTTAGTTCTTTGTACCTAAGAGATACTTCTCCCTTACAGTTCCCTGTTGCATTTCTAATACCTAGAACAACGTCTGATACATAGTAGGTGCTTGGTAATATTTGTGGAGTGCATGAGTTGTACTTTTTTGTATCATAGGTGCGCCAACTGCTTTGACTGTCCTGGATGCATGCACACGCTCTCCACCCGCGCAACAAGCATCTCCACACAGCTTCCAGATGACCCAGCCAAGACTACCATGAAGAAAGCCTATTACCTGGCCTGTGGATTTTGTCGCTGGACATCTAGGGATGTGGGCATGGCAGACAAATCTGTGGGTGAGTGACGTAGACTTCAACATGAAATTTTGTGAAATTAGCAGTGCTGTAACTGCCCACAAGTTATTACTTGTTACCTTTTGAGTAGAAGGAGCTAAATTTAGAGTATAGTGTCATTAAATCTTTTGCATTCCCAAATTCTCACATTTTTTGGACAATATTTCATCTAAGACTAGGCTAACTAGTTTTCTTAGGGTTGGTAAAATAGCCTTTATAAATCTGACACTTTCTTAAACTCAAAATACTGATGCTCTTTATAAAAAATAAATGCTCCCGATGACAAAACACAGCATGAGCAAAATTAAAAATAGAAGTGACAAATTAAGAAAAATATTTGGATCATATACAACAAACTAAAGATAAATAACCCAAAATTAGGAACCCTTAGAAATCTAAAGGAAGGAGACTCAATAGAAAAATAGGCCAAGATATGAACAGCAGCTCACAGAGTGCCTGTAACAATGGCCAGTAACCAAAACGTGCACACCTAAGGGGCCACAGTAGGATTAAAATGGTGTCTGTCTCCACCCCACCCCCTTAAGTAACCTTGCAGTTTCCATGGAAAGACCTGTTTTGAAGTCATAGCTCACATCTCACCCTCTTATTTCCCTCCTCTCAAATTTTATAGATCTTTCTTTTTATCTTTACTCTTTCTTTGGATATCATGAACTGCCTTGTACTGTTAATATTGTTTATATGTGAATTTTTCAAGCATTTTCAACTCTAACATGAGTTCTTTGGGAACAAAGAAGCTGTATTCAATATATGAAGTCTTCCTTTAGTTTTCATTGTCCAATTACTTTGATTTTTTGTTTGACACACAACTTGGTGAGGCAGTATTTTCTTTAAAAGTCAATAAATTTACAGAAAGGTATGTTCAGCTTTACTACTAATCAGGAAAATGCAAATTAAAATGTCATTGATTTGGTAAAATTTTTTGTATCTGGTAATAATCAGGTGTTGAAAAGAATACGGGGAAATAGTTCTTTCATACACTGTCACCTTGAAGAGCAGTTTAACAACATCTATTAAAATTTAAATTACTTCTTTCCTTCTGCCCAGCAATTCCATGTCCCAGGCATCTATCCTGAAACATTCAAACACATGCTTAAGGGCACTTGCATGTATATGTATATATGTGTGTGTTTGTGTGTATATGTATGTGCATATATATGTTTAAAATGTTTATCAGTGGAACAGAAAAATTATATGTGTTTGGACCTAAAGAGTACCTAAGGCATTAATTACCTCTCCATCGTTTGAGCGTTTCAGGGTGGAGAGAAGACTTCCTTTATTTTTTTCATTTCTTACACTTTAGCGAGTAGAAATACTCTTTATACAGTTTAAAATCTTGAGTTTCCATTTAATTTTTATATGATAGCATTGCTAACTCCGTTTTCTTTTTTCTTTCTGAATTCCATTTAATTTTCTGAAAAACTTTTTAGATTTATTAAAAATTCCCATTTGTGGACTTTCATAAAAGAAATTTGGCTACTAATATATGAGGAAGCTCATAATAAACTTGTTATGTCACGTGACATAATGAAAATGAAGATGGATGATTCTTACATGATATGGAAGGAACTATGGGCGATGTTTCTTTAGATTCAGCACTGTTCTTAAAAATTTAATCCTTGATTCTGTTTATTTTGCCTCTTCGTTTAGAATGCTTGTGTTCTCAGTTGTTCTTTTGACTTTGTACATTAAGGTGATAAAATATTCTTCAAAAACAAAAAATATTAACTAAGCAAGCATATCTTAGTTCCTTAAAAATGCTCGTTGGTGGGTACTCATTTCTTGAAATGTGATTTGTATTAGAATGATGGCATGGCAGCTTTTTAGATTTTGAGTACGTATTTGTGTGTATATGTTTTAATTTCAATGTAGCAAGTGAGTTGTTAGAATTTGTTTGTGCACTTAAGTTAAATATTTTTTTAAAAACCTTAAAGTGACAGCATAGTATATGCCTCAGTGAATTAAAGTGTATATTTCCATATTTGTATTATGTCTCTTTTTAGCAAATTAAAGAAACAAAGCCCACAATTCCAAATAGATTTCTCAGTTTGTTTCTCTGTAAGTGAATGTTCATGCATTTTGGATTGTGAGCCATTAGAACTAGGGAATTTTTAATTTCAGAACTTAAAACCTGTGCTTGCTTCTAGAAATCTCATTCTTCTAGTGTCTTGACAATGATAATTGAGTTCTAGGAGGTCTTAAAAGAGTACAGATAATTTCATTCTTCCGTGATGTCATTGGTGTCTGAGGAGCTCTGAAACCACTTTAGTTGGAACTGTTTGTTTTTAAGTAAGCCATTGTGTCAGTAATGTGCAGAGAAAAACCAACAATGGCATCTTTATGTCTTCCAAATTGCTCTTTAGAGTAAATTACCAGTTCTACAGAAGCAATTAGATAGAACATTCAGATTTTTAAAGATACAACTAAAACATTTATTTTGCGTAATTATTTTTCCTGGTTGCCTTAAGTAGACAACCTTTAAAATAATGAATAATGAATGTACAAAAGAATGTTTTTGCTGCCATTTCTTGCAAGGGCGCATAGTGGCACCTTCAGCAAGAGTCCTTTTTGTTCCGAAAAAAGTTATTTTAACTTATGCAAATAATTCACATTCATGTATTTATCCCCCAGCTTAAGAAAGTAAATATAACCAAGCAGTTGAAAGCACTTGTGTTGCCCCACCCCCTCCATATCCCTCTTGCCCTGCCTCCTGGAGAGAGGTGATCATCGCTTGTGGATCCATCCATGTCTTTATGCTTCTCCGCTATGTGTTTAGCCACTAACGAGTGATGTTTTTCAATGCGCAACAAATGGGAACATGCTGTATGTATCCAGCTACAACTTTTCTTCAGCAATATTGTATTTATGGTAGTAGTTGATGTCATGCATGACTTACCACAGCTTACTTAGTCCGTCCCCTCTTAATGGACATTTAGGTTGTCAATTTTTTCCTTTCGACACCAGTGCTGTTAGGACATTCCTGTCTGTGTTTCCTAAGTCGCAAGAGTAAGGGTTCTCTGCATTAACTAAAAGTAAAATTGCTGGTTTTAAGTTGTGTACATCTCTAGCTGTCTAAAATAGCTTACTAGTTTTTCCTTCCACTAGTAATATATAAGAGTAGACAACTCCTTGCTTTAGATCCTTGGCAGTTTTTGTATTGTTTTTCTAGACTGATGGTTGTGAAATGGTATCTCATTATAGTATATCTTTTCATTTTTTTGATTAGCATTATTGAGATATCATTTACATATAACAGAGCTCACCAATGTTAAGTATAGATCTGTATGACTTTCGAAAAATATGTATACTCATGTAGCCCCCACCACAATCATGCTACAGAACAATTCCATTGCCCCAAAGAGTTTCCTCGGTCCCCTTCGCAGCCAGTCTTTCCCCCTGACCTTTTGGCTCCTGGCCCACTGATAATGCTTTCTAGCACTGTAAGTTTGCCTATTCTAGAAGTTTATATCATTAGAGTCTTCTAGTACATAGTCTTTTGTATCTATCTTTTTTCACTTGGCATAGTACTTTTGAGGTTCACCCATGTTTTTGCTTTTCATTGTTGAGTAGTATATCTGTTGTATGGATGTATTAGGTTGACCAGCAAGTCTGCTTAGTTTTCTGTAAAATAAAAGACACATGTTTCATTTTCAACAATAACGTCATTGATTTGGATATTTTGAGCATGTTGGCTGTCTCCTGCATGGTACAGCATTGATTTTTTTCAATGTCTTGATTTCATCGCTTTCAACTTCAACCAGCCTACCCAACCATGGAGCATCGTCCAGTGAGAAATCTCCAGCATGAAACTTAGCAAATCACTTCTGACACATTCAGTCAGTCATAGCGCCTTCTCCTTACACTGCACATATCTTTTTTTGCTTTTTTACCTTTCTTGAACTAATAAAGCATATGTGCCAAAAATGTTGCATATTTTCTTCCATCTTCAGTATTAAAATGCTATACAAAAATTCACCAATTTGGGTAAGTTTTCTTTTTTAATGCACTGCGATATGACAGCTATCACAATACACTTTAACAAAATTGTTTCGAATGAAGTTAATGACAACTAAATGCTACTACAACCATCTTATGGGAAAAAAACCAAACAAACTTTTTGGCCAACCCAATACCACAGTTTCTCCTGTAAGTCATGTAAGAAATTTTTTCTCCAAACCAGGGTCATAAAACATAGAAATTGTAGTGTTGCAGAGAGGAGCAGGTTCACCGGAGTCAGAGTTTGAATCCTGGCTTTACCACTTACTGTCAGTTTGACTTCGGGCAAGTCATTTAACTCTCTGAGCCTCTACTTTCTCACTTATAAAATAAGGCTAATATTGTAATGAACAATTCAATACGGTTATTACGAGAATAAAATGAAATGTAATGCATCTCAAGTGCCTGGCACAGAAGATACACAGGTGTATGTTGTGCTGGTGGTTGTTATCACCATTATCATATTGAAAAAAAAATTTTTATTTTGAGCGTTCTGGTCTATATAATTTTTAGGACTCTTCTTAGAAGTTCTGTGATTTTATGTTTTTAAGTTTTATATTGTGACCTGCAGGTGACCTATTTTGTGAAAATAAAATTATCAGATTATAAAGTTCTTTTTTAATGTTCTTTTATTTTGCAGCCAGTGGCGGTTGGCAGGAACCTGAAAACCCTCACACTCAGCGGGTGAGTAAAAGGCCATTAGAGAGGGCGTGAAGCAAGAAAAGATGGAGAAAAGACTGAAGATCTCCCATTTTATCAGTGGATATGGCCCATGCTTAGAAATCCTTGATGTGTATTTTGGTCTGTTACACATGGAAAGTGTTTCTAATTGTAAGACATTAAATCACAATGGCAGTTTTTTCCATTAAGTTAATAGAAAAACCTAGGTATAGTTTTAGTTCTGTACTCAAGTTGTGAATTGGAAAAAGGAAATGATATGTTTTTGTTTTTCACGTACCCACCTATTAAGTTGAGGTTCCTTTTGCTCTCAAATACTCTGGGAAGTATGATCAGCATATAGACATCTTAACTCCTGGAAACACCACTAGTTTAGATGATGCCCTTTAACTCATTAGTGGTTGCTTATTAGAATCATGACTAGAAATCCTTTAACAGTTCATAGAGAATTGATCGCTGTAGTATACGTTAGAGCTGATTTTTATTTTGCCCATCAAAGTAGAATGTGAGGAAGATAATGAAATACTGTGGAAATGAAGTATGTACAGTCAGATTGCAAATTAAACAGCAATTTATAATCATCCACTAATGACATCAACAAAAATTTAAAATACTGAAAATACCCTGGATGATAGTGTGGGGAATTGTACCTTTTTACATATATTATTGTTAGTGTAAATTAGTATAGATTTCTTTGAACTCTTAGCAGTACCTACTTCCCAGATGTAGACCTACAGAAATATTTACACTTGTGTACAAAAATATATATTCATTCATCATATGTTAATCGAGCACTTATTATGTGTCAGAGACTGTCCTGAACAATAGGAATACATGGTCCCTGTCCCCTAGGGAAAACAAAATCAAATAATCCCCAGGTAAAGGAAAAACTAATATGAAGGAGAGAAATTGTGCCATGTGGACATTTATTAGGGGGATAGTTAGGTCCGTATCTAAGGATGTTGCTAAGATTTGAGGACAGCAGGCCCAGAAGGGAAAGGATTCAAGGCAGGGGAGCAGCATATGCGAGGAGCTCGTTAAGTGGAAGAAGCAGAGCACGTTGTAGACAAGGTGAGTGTGATGAGTGGAGCACAGCGTCCAGTGACTGGAGTCCAGTGACTGGAGAGACGTATTTGCTATCAGACCCTGTAGGACCATGTAGACGAAGGTAAGGAGTCTGAGGAGCCTTTAAAGGTTTTAAGCAAAGACCTGACAGGATCAGATTAGTGTTTCCAAAACGCAATTGCTACTGAATTGAGAGGATAAGAGTGCGTACCTGGAGACCATTAAGTCCTGTCATAGGAAATGCCTTCTAGGATATCTGTACTGTGTGATAAGATGTAGCCTTTAAAAAGAATGAGGTAGATGTACTACATGGGAAGTTTATGATACTTTCAGTGGAAAAGAACAGTACAAGGTTTTTTTTGGGGGGGGGGGTTAAGTTTTATTTATTTACTTTTAGAGAGGGGGGAAGGGTGGGAGAGAAACATCGATGTGTGAGTGATCAGTTGCCTCTCACATGCCCCCAACTGGGGACCTGGCCCACAGCCTAGATATGTCCGGACTGGGAATCAAACCAGCGACCTTTCAGTGCGCAGTCTGGCACTCAATCCCCTGAGCCACACCAACCAGGGCAATTTTTTTCTTATATGTAAAACAAAAAGACCTGTATTTATTTTTATGCATATAATAGTTATATGTGTCCACATGGGTTTTTTTAATGTATGAAAAATTTACCTTTGCTTGTAGGTGTGCAAGAATAATATCTAAACTCTTAATAGTGGGTACCTCTGGGGAGGACAGACTAGATTTGGGCACAAGAGATAGAAGTTTCACTTAATTTTTTATGTTTGTATATTTTTTGAACTCTTCACAATTAACATATATTATTTTTATGATTAAAATGTATTATAAAAATGAAAATGTGTGATGGAATGGGGGAGAAAATAGAGTATGATGTTACATTCTTAGAAATAGGTGGTCCTGTGGCCATGCAGAAAAAATAGCATTTGTGAGGGGCAATAAGTAATGAAGTAAAAGAGCAGCGAATAGAGAGCATGACATTTCCAAGCCTTTCTGTTGCCCATTTCTTCCTGTTGTTGACCTTGAGGGTTCCATTTCAGTTCCAAAGTAGATCACATCATGGAGATAAATTCTTTTTGAAGAAAAGGGCAAACCTGCCACCTTAATAACTTGTCTTCTCTGTTTATTATGTATCTAGTTGGTATAGTTGATTAATTTTATATGTTTCCTGTTAGCTTTTTCATAAAACAAATACTGAGTCTTTGATTTGTTACAGATGAACAAACTGATTGAATATTACCAGCAGCTTGCTCAGAAAGAGAAGGTTGAGCGAGATCGCAAGAAACTGGCACGGCGTAGAAACTATATGCCTTTGGCTTTTTCGGTGAGCACTTAGTACAAAAAGGAGTTTGCAGCTCATTGATCAAGACCTCTGTGGCCTGAGAACAGTGGCCATTTCAGAAAGTGGCCGTTGTCTGTAGGTTCTGAAGGATGGGTAACAGAGAAAGGTTCCCCAAGTTAGAGGTGTTTAAGTCCAGCAGTTATAGTTTTACCGTATCATTAGTTGTCTTTGGGTTTTTAGGACATTTGTGGGTCTTTCTCTGTCACTCCCCTTTCTCTTCTGATTGTTCTCCAAAGAGGCTAGAGTTTAATCTATAGATACCACAGAACTGTTACAGTTTTTGGATATTAGAAACTCAGAAGTGGTTTTCCAGCTCTAGTTACAATTTTGGGGCACCTTCCCATATTTCTCCAGTATAAAAAACACCGACTTTATACAGTGTATTAGTGTGGTTAAATAAATAGTAATATAGGCAAGTATAATTTTTAATGGGAAGTATTTATGGAAGTCATTCTTTATTAGTCAGTATGCTAGCAATCAGAAGCAAGAGGTAAGGATTTGGAGGTTTTGTTGTTGTCCCCAGGTTTTATTTGCTCTCATAGGACAGTTTGTTTCTGTGTGTTTGCTTGGGGCCAAGCAGATTGGCATTCAATAAATACCATTTATTGAGTGGCAATAAATGATGTGTCTAGCACTGTGCTACGCCCTTAACTGTCACAGTAATCCTGTGGGATAGGTGGTATATCCCCATCTTACAGCGGAGGAAATAAAGCCTGTAAAGGTTAAATAACTTGTTGTATTGCTTCTGCATGAGAATTAAGCCATCAAAACCCTAAGAATTGGTAAGGTCCACATAAAAATACCTAGAATTCAACAAAACATTAAAACTCACAAAGCATCTATATTTGCAAAGACTTTAATGAAGTCTTAATGAGTTTTTCTGCATAGTCCAGTGGTACAAACAGCATATGCCCTAGTGTATTTAGGAAGAAGAATTTGAATTAAATGCGTCATTCTTCCAACTTTCCCACATGACCTGCCCGCTGTATGAGTTTGCTTCTATCTTATGCTGCATTTTTTTGTCTCTGTTGCAACCTGCTGCTATTTTGGGGCCTACAGCAACACACTATTCATGTAGTGGTAAGTTCTCTTTTATGATTCTTGCTAACCCGGAAGAAGTTAGCAGGCGATCACTGGTGTTCCAAGAAGACATTGATCATATGTCTTAAGACACTCCACACAGTGCTGATCTAAGCCATAGCTTAGAACTTTCAGGTTAATTAAAAAAAACCCCATATGTTCAGCTTTACTATATTAATGTAGTTTTAGTCTTCATGTTCAGTGCTTTTATTATTATTTTAAGAATAATATGATGTGGGGCTACAAATTCCTCTCTTTAAAAGAAGCTTTCAAATTTGTTTGTTTTGGTTTTGTTTGTTTTTTGCTTATTTCCCTGAGCTTCTCATGCTGTCCCACCCAGAATTCTTTCTTTTGTTAAGTAGGGTGTTTAAAGGTGGCATTTCTAAGAGGAATTTTTGAACTCTGTTTAGGACAAATACGGTCTTGGAACAAGGCTTCAGCGACCACGAGCTGGTGCAACCATCAGTACCCTTGCCGGACTTTCGTAAGTTTGGACATTAAGTGCCTTTAAAGAAAAAAAGCAGGTATCAAAATGAAAATTGAAAGAATATGATTTTTAAGTAAATAAATAAAAAACAGTCGCCAGTGGTGAAGAAGATTCTCGTACTTAGAAAAGACCTAAACAGAAAGAATATTCTGTGACAGAGGAATACTTCAATTTCTGATATCACAGACTTTAAAGATCATCAGGTGAACCCTTGAGAAATTACTGCTTTTTCCCTTTTAGCCTTAAAGAAGGAGAGGACCAAAAAGAGCTGAAGATCGAACCAGCTCAGGCCGTGGATGAAGCGGAGCCTCTCCCTGAAGACTATTACACAAGACCAGTAAACCTAACAGAGGGTAACTTTATGTGTGATTTTACTTCGTTTATATTTTATAACTAATTCTGCTTTTGTTACTTTTATGCCTTGTGATTTGAAATTTTTCCTTAGCATAGTTGTTAGTAGTAAAATGAATCATGTAGAAAATAAAATAGACTTAGTAGAAGTAGTCGTTTGAAGAACTTTCAAATGTTCAATTTCTATATGGCAGTTTTTTGAAGAACACTATTCACAAAAGCAGTGTTGCTTTATGCCGTCATTTCATATAAGTCTGATTTTGAGCAAGTTAGTAAACTAAATCTGGTTTCTGCCTCTCATGCTAGTCACTACCCTTCAGCAGCGCCTCTTACAGCCTGACTTCCAACCGATCTGTGCTTCTCAGCTCTACCCTCGTCACAAACATCTTCTGATCAAACGGTCCCTGCGCTGCCGGGTGAGTGTTGCCTTCTGTAGAATTGCTGTTTGTACCAGGGAAAAGCAAAAATAAAGTAGACATGATTGGTATCTGGCCAATATAAAAATCACTGGGATATGGTAAATAATAGAGAATATAAAGGTGCCCAGGCAGTATTTTAAATACTTTCCTTAATCCTCATAACTCTGTGGGGTACGTACTGTTACCTCTGTTTTACAGATGTGGAAACAGGTATCTGAAAGTTTTAAGTTCGTAGTACTAACCTCTAAAAGAATAGTGAAACAATATATAGCTATTAGTTTAGTAGAGAGGAAACAAAGAGGACTAGTAAAAAATAGTTTAAAATAAAGCAAGAAAGAAGAAAAACTAGCAAAATCCAGGCCAGGGAATCTCTAGAAGAAATAGCAGAATTTCTTCAAAACAAAAGGAAACCTTTTAGATCAGTCCGATCTAACAGAACTTCCTGTGATGATGAAACTGTTCAGCATCATAATCCAACATGGTTGCCACTAGTCACAGGTGGCTACTGAGCACTTGAAATGTGATAGTGCAACTGAGGAACTGAATCTTTCATCTTAATTCATTTAAATACTCACGTGTGATAGTGGCTACTGTTAACAAATAACACAGTGCAAGATAAGAAGAGACTTAAGACTAGACATATCGAACAGTGTGTAGACTTTATCTAATTCCTGATTCAAACAAAACAGAAGAAAAGAAGGGGACCAGAGAAGAAGGAAGGAAGGGGATAAATGAAGAAGGGAAGAAAAATTTATGATACCTTTGGGGAAATTTAAACACCGTCTATATTTTTTAGGCTATTAAAAGAATTGTTTATTTTTTAGGGATAATAATAGTATTGTTACTTTAAAAATACCATTATATTTAGAGATACCTATGAAAATATTTACGGATGAAATCACATAATGTCTGATACTTGTTTCAGAATGAGCATGGGGAGTAGATGAGAATGTGGGCGACACACGATCAGTCATTGTCGCTAACAAACTGCCAATTGTTGGAGCCAGGTTACGGTGGCACCTGCAGATGGGCAATACCGTTCTGTATTTTTGCTTATGTTAGGTAATTCCTATAATGGGAAAACCTTTTTTAAAAGAAAGGAAAGTCTTCTTTGAATATAAAGACATGTACAGATTAAAAGTAAATGGATGGAGAAAAATAATACCATGTTAACACTAATAAAAAGAATGCAAGAGTAGCCATATTAATTTCAGACTAATTAGATTCCATAGTAAGGATGGATAGTTATCAGGGGTAAAGAAGGGCATACATAATAGAAAATGGACCAGTTCTCCAAGATAATAGCAATTCTTAATTGCATGTGCCTAACAATAGAGTGTCAAACTATGTGAGGCAGAAACTGGTAGAACTGCACGGTGAATTC
The DNA here is from genome assembly GCA_004026545.1 of Mormoops blainvillei. Lineage (NCBI taxonomy): Eukaryota > Metazoa > Chordata > Mammalia > Chiroptera > Mormoopidae > Mormoops > Mormoops blainvillei. Next base: position 54,034 of record PVJD01003053.1, on the reverse strand, counting down.
CCTATCGTGGTGGGAGACTTCTACACTCCTCCCTTAGAAATGGACAGATCCAGCAGGCAAAAAAATCAGTAAGGAGGTGGTTGAACTCGGTTATATTATATCCAGTAATTGCTAAATATAATTATTTAAAAGAATAGAAATCATAGAGTATCTGCTCTCAGATCAAAATGGAATTAAACTAGAAATCAATAACAGAAAGATCACTGGAAAAATCCCCAGATACATGGAGAGTGAAGAACACATTTCTAAATAACACATAGGTCAAAGAAGAAATCTTCAGACATTTAAAAATATTTTGAATTAAATGAGAATGCAGCAAAAGCAGTGGTTAGAGGGATTTATAGCATTGAATGCATAATTAGAAAAGAAGAACAATCTAAAATCACAAATCTAAGCTTTTTCCTTAGGAAACTACAAACAGAAAAGCAAATTAAGTCTAAAGTAAGCAGAGGAAAAGAAATAAGAATGAGGGCAGAAATCAGTGACATTGGAAATGAAATCATTAGAGAAAAGCAATGAAACCAGCGAAAAAAACAGCTTTTCAAAAGCTGAGTTTTTGAAAAGATCAATAAAATTAAGAAGCCTCTAGCTAGGCTAACTAAGGAAAACAGAGAGAGGACACAAATTATTAATATCAGAACTGAAAGAGGGGACATCACTACAGTTTATGGGAATGAAAAGGATACTGAAGACTATGAACAACTTTGTGCCCACAAATTTGATAACTTAGATGAAATGGACCAATTTCTTAAAAGACACAGTCTGCCAAAATTCACTCAAGAAACAGTCTATCTTAATAGACCTGTATCTTTTAAAGAAATTGAATTAACCTTCCAAAACAGAAGGCACCAGGGCAAGACGTGTTCATTGGTGAATTCTGCCAAAGATTTAAGGAAGAAATTATACCGATTCTGTCATTTCTTTCAGAAGATAGAAGCAAAGGGACTACTTCCTAACTCATTCTAATAGACCAACATTACCATAATACTAAAACTAGACAAATAACATGAAAATCTGAAAGTAAATAAGCTGTTTGTCCTACTGATCCACCAACCTCACTTCTAGCAGTCTACCCTGAAGAGTTACCTCTACAGATACAGACCAAAATATGCAGAGAGTAGGGTACATCCATACAATAAGTACTATAAATCTATAAAAAAGAACATACTAATATGGTACATATTTTTAAATGCAAAAAGCAGGTTGCACAGCAGGTACACAACTTTGTACAAGGAGGGGGAATATGCATATAAACAAAAAATAGGAAAACAGACATATGTTAGATTAAAAGACTATTAGAACATAATACAGAAAGCAGAAAGACTCATGCATGTGAGGAAACTCGATTTTACTAAATATGGCATTGCAGATCATTGAGGGAAAATAACCTATTAAATTTTGCTAGGCCACATGATTATATGAAAAAACAATAATAAATTTAGCTCTCTACTTCACACAATACACAAAAGTAAATTTCAGAAACATTGGGAGCTTTAAAGAGTAAATATGGAGAGCAAAACTACTAGAATGAAATATAAGAGGATATCTTCATGACTTTGGGGTAAGGGAATATTCCCTAAGTAAGACAAATAAGCATAAACTATAAAGGAAAAAGTTTTATATTTGACACATTAAAAGTCAAACTTGTACCCCTACTCCAGAGAAAAACCCTAAAAAATGAAAAGATAGACCATAGACTGAGGAAAGTAATTTGTAAGCTATGTAATTAACAAAGGATTAGTATCCAGCATATATAAAAAACTTCAGTCCTGACCAGGTGGCTTGGTTGGTTGGAGCATCATCCCATACACCAGAAGGTTGTGGGTTCGATCCTCAGTCATGGCTCATACCTACGTTGTGGGTTTGATCCCCAGTGGGAGGCAACTGGTTGGAGTTTCTCACATTGATGCCTCTTTCTGCCTCTCTCCCCGACTCCCTCCCCTCACCCCCTCTCTCCCTTACTCTCTAAAATCAGTAAACATATCCTCAAGTGAAGATTTAAAAAATATTAATAAAAAATAAAGAACTTTAGCAAGTCAGGAAGGAAAAGATATCTCAGTATAATAACCAGTAGATATTAACATACTAGTCATGGCAGAGGAACTAATAAAACCCAATAAATAGGAAAGAGACTCAAACTTACACAGCAATGAGGGAAATGTACATTAAAAGAACAGTGATACCATTTCATAAATTATCAGGTTGGCAGAAGTTAGCATTTTCGCATTATCTGTCAAAATAACAAATGCACATACCCATAGATTTGCTTTTAAGAAATTATTCTACCAATATTTACACATGTGAAAAATGACTTGATGTATGAAAATACTAATTGCGGCATTATTTGTAGTAGCAAAATCATGGAACCATCCATCAGTTTTGGATCTCATTAAGTAAGTTATAGAAATCATTACAGTAGGCTACAGGGGCACCTTTGTGTGTGCTGGTGTGGAATTCCAAGATAGAGTAAATGGAAAAAAATCAAAGGGCAAAAGAATGTATAAAATGTTCCCTTTTGTGTTACTGTGAAAAAGAAAATTGATGTATGTATATAAATTTATGTGCATGGACTGTGTGGGAGAAAACACACAAGAAACTAGTTGGCTCTGGAGAGAGGAACAAGGGGACAGGTGATGGTATCTTACACTGTACCTTTTTGTACTGTTAAAAAAAATTTTTTAACCAGGTGCATGTTGTACCCATTCAAGAAATTAGTAAATAATTGTTACTGTATTTTAAGGCATGGGCACTCTGGAATCCTACTAGTTGGATTTAAATCCCAGCTCCAGTTCTCACTGGCTCTGTGAAGTTGCGTAAGTTACCTATATTCTTCAGTGCCCTGTTTTCAACATCTGTGAAATGGGGATCGTAATACACCTACCTCGTGAGTTGCGCGATGTTCAGATCTACTTAAAGCAGGAATGTGTACCTTGTAGGCTAGTAGAGAGGAAATAAAAAGGACCAAGAAAGCAATATAAAAGAAAACAGGAAAGAAGAAAAATCAGCAAAATCTACAATGTTCCGCACACATAATATGTACTCAGTGTATGTTTTATTAAGTTTTGAAACACTGCAAAGGTATAACAGTATTTGATAGTGTGGTTGCTTTTATATCCTGAAGTTCAAAACATCTTCTGTATATTTTGATTATCTGTAGCATACGCTATTTCAAAACATATGTAGCCTTGCAGCAAAATAAAAACTCTGGTAAATGGTATCCTTCGGAAGATAGTCGCTCCCTGAGTGAGCAGAGTGTACTCTTGTTTTTCTCTGATACATGTTATATGTTTTCTTTGTAGAAATGTGAACATAATCTGAGCAAGCCAGAGTTTAATCCAACGTCTATCAAATTTAAAATCCAGCTGGTCGCTGTGTGAGTATTTTGGGTTCCTGTGTTGGGGGTTCTGTTTCATTGTGAAACGTGCTTGCTCTTGGCTTAAAAAAGAAAAGAAAAACTACATCAAAGTAATACTGGTGTTCTGTTCCAGTTTAGGTTTTGAATTCTATACCATGACATTCAAGACAAATCTATAGACAGAATCCAGGGTGTGTTTGTATAGTGTGGTCTGGGGTGATGCGGTATGTTGATTATTGGATGGAGAGTTACTTGTCATTGATTACAAATTATAAAGTGCCAAAGTTTGGAAATGATCTTTTAAAAATTAAAAAATAATAATAAGCAAGGTATAGCAAATCGAAGAGGATCCCTGTAACAACGTTCATTTTACTTAACTGTGTTCTAACCAACGCTTCACCGAATGGTATAAGAGTGGCTAGTGTTAACACACTGAGACTTGTCAGTGGAAAGGGAATTTTTGTGTATGAAAATCACCTGTCAAACAAGAGAAATATTTTGAAAAATTAGGAAAATATTGTCTTGTCTTAAGGGTGAGAGAACCCGTCCTAAGTAAGAGTGCCAGTTACCCTTCTCTCACTAGCGGATCTCAGAGACTGTTTCTTTATGACTTTGGACCCCCAGGAGGGCTGGGTCTCTAACTGAGCTGTGGACTGGACCCTGGCTCACATCTTATCATTCCCCTTTCCACCCCAAGAGATAGCTGGCCCTTGCATGCATGGAATATTTTGGGTTTAAAAAAAAAAATTTCAAACTCCCACCCTGTAATTTAAAAATGCAGTCTGAGTATCTTCCCATGTTAGCAACTATCTGTCCACCTCATCATTTTTGATGCCTAAATGGTACCCCACTGTAGGCATTTATCAGAAGAAACTTACCCATCCTCCATTGTTGGGCGACATCACAGGATAAAGGAGTAAACAAATTCAGAGAGTTTAAGCGACTTGCCCAAGCTCACACAGCTTATATAAGAGCTTGAACTTGAATTTTGGTCTTGGGGGCTTGAAATTCAGGTCCCTTTTTTAGGGTAAAGGAAGTGAGGCGTTAGGAGTGCTACCGCTCTAAACCAGTAGGGACCCAACCTCAGTCCAAGGGGGAGTCCAGACAAGCCTTGCTGTTGATTGGTTGGCTGGTTCAGTTCTGGGTTAGACCCTCAGCCCTGTCTTTATTGGCTGTGTGACTGTAGGTGGCCTCACTGCCCTCTTGAACCTCAGTTTCTTCATCCATAAATTCAAGGCTCTTAAGACCTAGCTTATCAGGCCATTGGGGAGATTAAATTAGATAAGAAATTGCCTGCCTAATATGTGGCACATAGTGTGGCAGATAAAGGAGACCTGGTACTTGTGAGAATGTGGGTAAATGTTCGCATACATTGATGGTGGCTTGTATTTTCTAGTCTTTTTGGAGAATTGTTTGGAAAATCAAGACCAAATTACATGGACTTTTTAACCCAGTAGTGCCATCAAGCTGGAAATAATTTCATTGTCAAGCTGATAACCCTTAACAAAGAAACATTTGATTATTGAGGTAACACTAATGCTATAGAATAGGATGCAGCAATTAGAACGTCACTAGCAGTCAGAAGGTTGAGAAGTGCCAGTCCGGCATGTTAGGAGGAAGGAACTAAAAGGGCCTGGCATCGGGGCTGTCACCTACTCTGTTTGTCTGACCTTATTTCCCTCATCTCTGAAATGGGAATACCAGCCTTGCCTCCCTCTCAGGGTTGTGAGAAGAATCAGTTGAGCTGTTATGTTGGCAAATGCTTTATAACTGTAAATCACTGTAAAATATGTTCTGTTTTCCTAACTGTCATTTAATACATGACTGGTTATCAAGGATGAAAACCATAAAAATGATATGATATGATATGATAGTCTGGTGTGAATGCCTTTCTTAATTAAGAATTAACACTCATAATAGAAACCCTGAATGGCAGGATGTACCTAGCATTAATTTCTTAAGCTTGGGTTGAGGAAAAGTGGATTTTTATACTCCTACAATGTATTATTAAATCATAATCTCAAAAATATGTTTAATAAACATATAGGGAAGATACCTTCCATGATACCCACACATCTATAGACTCTAAACCAGAAGTATACATAAGATTTCAGAAAGAATTCATTACCAGTTTGGTTAATGTCTTAAGCTCTTATTGTAGTGGTGATATGATTCTCTAAAATTCTTTTTATTTGACATATTTTAATTAACAGGAAGAAATCTTTGCTGCACTAGCTTTAAAAAAAAAAGTAATAATTTTATAAGACTCCAGTGACCATTAATGCATTTTTTTATTGACGCACAGCAATTATATCCCAGAAGTGAGAATCATGTCGATTCCCAACCTTCGCTACATGAAGGTTAGTACTTTTCTTTATTAATAGGAAAAGAAAGAATTCATTGATCGAAGATGTGTGTGTGTGTGGGGGGGGTGGCTGTGTGTGTTTGGCATGGGACACAGTAAGCATCGGATAGAAAAAAAAGTTTGGAATAATAAAAGGATTGAGATTTTAAATTTCTGTAAACTAGGATCCTTGACAGTAACGTCTGTGAGTGGAGCAGCGCACACACAGACGTGGGAGCGTGGGTGGCAGACAAAAAGATGTTGAACCCCGGGCATCTTTAGCTTTTCTCCATCGTGTTGTGTGTGTGTTATGTAACAGATGCCAGGAATCATCTAGATTTCTGTACCACAACCGCCGTCTACTATGAGGTCCTTATCTCTGCCCCTTACCCCGCTGCCAGTGAATCGTAAAATGTTCTGTAGCAGCGTCGTTCGTTCTCTCCCTTCATGGCGCCCACGGAGACATTTATAAAGCCCCTGTTGATTTTAAAGATGTTCTTGCGATCAAGAGAGAGTACAAAACAATGGCAAACTATGGTTCAAAAAAATCTTTAAAGTCTTCTACAGTCTTGATGTGCCGTTTTTTCTGTGTTATTAATCTGACGAGCCTGTGGCCCCCTGATTTTATTTACGAGGCCTGCCTTCCTTTTAGGCCTTGAATGGAGTACTGCATGGAGCAAGAGTTGTAAACTTTAAATAATCACTGAGATTATATACATTCCTTAGAATTTCTGGACCTAGTAACTGGCCCATTCTATGGGATCTGTCCCATTTCTTCAGTGAAATAGCAACTCTAGAAAGTATATGGTCTATATATGGTAAATAATAGAACAGGAATGAGTGAGCACTTTGAAAATGCAACGATGGAGAAGTATGGGTGGGTGTTATTGCTCAGCAGTAACTGGGGAAGGCGGGTGAGGGTTTTGTGAAATATTTGGTATAGCAACTCAGAAAATGGACCTGGGCGGCAGTGGTAGAACATGTCTGAGAGGTGCTGTCCTATTTCACAGGAGAGCCAGGTCCTCCTGACTCTTACGAATCCAGTGGAGAACCTCACCCACGTGACACTGCTGGAGTGCGATGAGGGGGACCCTGATAATATCAACAGCACTGCTAAGGTAGAGCAGTTTGCCTTATCCTGACTGAGCCTGAGTGACCTCATTCAACCTGGCTTAAAGGACTCCCTCCCTACTCTCTCTCATTCCCAAATCCAAGCAGTCCTCTTTTCTGATTCTACCTCTTAAGGTTTTACTTTATCTGCAAACACGTTGCCACTGCCCTCGTTGAAGGACCCCTCATTTCTCACGTGGATGTGACAGTAACTTCCTAACTGACATCACTGTTTTAGGGCTACCCCCACTTCCATTCTGATCCATCAGTCTTGCCACCAAGGGTGGTCTTTCTAAAACCTAACTTTGATCATTATATCCTGATTATTTGCTATTCCTCTGACTTTGAGATGAAATTCAAATTGCTTGGCATAGCGGAAGAGCTCCGTAACGTCCTCACCTCTGTCTCTATCAGGTGATCTTCCCCCGGATCAGCAAATTTGGCGTTCTCCAAATCAGACATAGCAGTGATTGTGGTCCAGGCACATTCAGTGGGTTGTGAGCTTTCATGTTGGAGAATTGCATGTGCCCTTCATTTTATTTAGAATGCCTCCCCCCGTCCCCACTCCCCTGGCATACGTGCCCTCACTCCTCTCTCAGTCTGAGGCATACTCATTCTTCAAGACTCAGAGGAAATAACACCTCCTTTAAAAGTTGGTGTGTCTCCTCTAGGTGCCTTTTGCTAACATAAAGGATACATAGCACTAACTAAATTTTAAAGTAGGTAATTTTGACTATCAGTTTATGAATGAAATGTGACCTTTCTCCATTTTGCTATTTGGTGATTCATTTGGTACTCAGAATTTTAGATCAAGAATTTTTCTCTGTTGACCATCCGTTACTCGTAATTCAGCATGATATTCATTAATAAAAATGGTAGAAAGGATACCTATCTTTAATTAGCTGTTATTCAGATAATACTTATTAGTAGAAAATTTCTTTATCCCTTTTTTCTTCCTAGTGCTTTAGTTATGAGGGCTTCCTTCTTTTTAGTCCTTAAGTAGAGGACTTACTACTTCACTTATTAGCACTACTTCCAAAGAGAGATGACACACATCTGTCCTTGGTCCTTTTTTTTTTTTTTTCTTTAATTTTAAGTAACACTGAGCTGGTCCAATAATGAGAGACAGAATAAGTGCCTGATGCAAATACACAGTTTGTGGATTTGCTATTTTTATTTCTCTTTACACCTCCCCAGCCACATTTGTACCCATAATTAGAAATGAAGTTGACATTGTTATTTGTGACCTGTGACATAGCAAAGTTGGAGCCTAGTTACAACATAAGGATAAGTCTGAAGAATGCTTAACTGTTTTCCAAGACCATAAACATACCAAACATCCCCATTTCAGAAAATGCTATGTTGGAACCAATGTTTTGCCTTTATGTTTTTCTTTTTTTAAAAAAAAAGATGAACTGTTTTAGGTATACCACAGAGTTTGAAGAATAATATAGCAAACATCCGTGTCCCTCCATCCCCTTAAGAAATGAAACAGTGACGACACCAGTAAAGCCCCTGTGTCCTTCCCACTTGAATTTCCCAGTGCGGCTGCAGTGAAATGAGCACTCGCTGACTTTACCATCCCCTTACATCTCTTTGTCCTTATATTTTAACTAGAAATGTCTGTTTTTAAGCAGTGTTTTTTAACTTTAGGTAAGTGATAGAATGCTGTATTTTTCTTGAGTCTTGCTAATTACTTCTGAATGTCTAGATCAGTGTAATACTTTCCCTCATTCTGCTGAGTGAAAGTCCTGCAATGCACTGACCACTTTTGAGGAAGGCCTCTCCCTGTTGCCCTCTAGATGGTGGCGCCTCCCAGAGAGCTTGTGTTAGCCGGCAAGGACGCAGCGGCTGAGTATGACGAGCTGGCGGAGCCCCAGGACTTCCAGGACGATCCTGAGTGAGTGATCTCTTTGTGATCCGCACACCGCAGTTGGCTGATACAGGAGACCCACTTACAAATCCCATTTTTAATGTGGATTTTTAAAGAATAAATTTTCATCTTCTAAAATAAGTACTGTAGAAATTTGGGAAATATATACAAAACCATGAAGAAGACAAGAAAAGAAAATCCAACTACCAGGGATAAGCATCATTAACATTTTGGTGTTTGTCGTTTCATATATTTCTTTCATCATTGGTATCATTCTGTGAGCACATTGTTTTAACCTTTATTTTTTCAAGTAAATAATATTTTTCCATGTCAATAAGAAATTTCAGGTGCACAGGTTGGGAACAGAATACATTATCCTTATAGACTTATCATTGGATTTGTCCACCCTGCCCTTGCTCTCTTAGAGTAGTTAATAGATTTTATTGTCTCATATATAATAACTGAAAAGTAAAAAACCAAACCTTTGCCTGAATGGGAATGCATCAGTCAGCATCCAGTCTAAAGACAGGACACATTTGCCAAGCAGAGAGGATTCAATATAAAGAATTGTTAGCTGGGTATCTTCAAAGATTAAAAAGAACTCTGAAGTATCCCAGAGATGGCAATTTTATGAAGCCATCCCAGGGCTGAGGAAACAAAGGGAAACAGAATTGTTAAGATTGAGATGCCTAAAGGAAGAGCTCTGTAGGGCTGAAATTCAGACCTGTGGGGAGGTAAGAGAGGAGACGCTCGCTGTTTGACAGGTACTGACATCTCAGAGAGGCGCGCATGATAAAACCGTTTATGCAGGAGTCGGAAAACTGCAGCTGGCTGTTGCGACTTTCTGGGTGAGGGGGCATTGCTGGAGTGATGCCCATGGGAACCGCTCACAAGCAAGAGGCTAACAGGGAGGAGCAAGCCTCTCCCTCCTGCAGGTTATAGGCTCCCTTTGGAGCTCCCTCAGGGGAACCTGACAGGGAGCCAGCCTGCAGAGCAGAAATGTGCTTTGCACAGTCCTGGGTCACAAAGTAAGATGTGGAAGGTGGGCTTGGAGCTGAAAAGCAATAGCTTAATATACTGGCACAGAGAACATTTAAGGCTTTGTAACAGAATAACCAAAGGCTCTCTAAGCAAGATATTGGAACGAAGAGAGAACATAGGATGGGTTGGGAAAATAAAGTGAGGGCAAATGTGAGAGTAGTACAGTGATTACCAAATAACCGGGTTAAGTTGAGAAAGCACCAGAGAAGGTGATTTGTTTTGTCTGGTTACTCTGTAGAGTCCCAGGCTCCACCCCAGAGGTTCTCTTCAGCAGGCCTAGGGGAGACCAGAAATCTGATTTTTTAAATTTTTTTTAATCCTCACCCAAGGATATGCTTACTGATTTTAGGGAGAGGGAAAGGGAGGAAGAGTGAGGAGAGAAACAAGGATCAGTTGCCTCTCGTACATGCCCCGATCGAGTATCAGACCCGCAACTTAGGCATGTGTCCTGACCGAGAAATGAACCTGTGATCCTTTGGTTTATGGGACGACATTCCAACCAACTAAGCCACACCAGCCAGGGTGGATTTTTTTTTTTTTAATTTTATTTTAAGGCTTTCCAGAAGGCAGTGGTTGCCTGGGAAATTAAGGATAGAAAGATAGACTTACTTTTTCCTTTCTACTATTTTTAACTGAATTTTTAAAAATGAATCTGATACAAATCAGGTTTAGTTAACTATAAAACAAATTGCATTCTCTGTAACCTTTTGCTTTATGTTGGTCCTTAAATTACAGTAATTTGGTACATAAATTTGTTAAGCCAGAGTCAGCTTCTTGAAAGATCATCTGAGATACCAAATTCCAGTTAGTTACATGACAGATTGATAAACTTGAATTAATTATATTTCACATTACTTTAAAGGACTTTTACGTTATCTGTAAATATTATGTAACACTGTTTAAATATGTAAATGTTTAATTCCAGTAACTTTTCTGAGACTGAGTATCATTTGGACAGTTGATTAAATTCTGTGTATGTCATTAGTTTTTGAAGCTGAATTATTGAAGCACAAGCTTCAAGTACATGTCAGTGAAATGGAAACCTCAACTAAAGAGATTTCTATTCTAAAAATTCCTAATTTACAGAGGTTATTTACAATAACATTGATTTATGGTGTTCCAGAAATTCCTTTACTTCTGAGTTACGATCAGTGTATGTTCTGTAGCAATATTACCACATGTGCACAAATGTGAACGTAAAGGGATTTTGTGGCACCCTTGTTTTTATAACAGGAACATTGGCAACAACTTCAGCGTATACCAATCATGGAAAATATAGAGCAGAATACTAGGCGACCACCAAGTAGAATGGAGAAGATCTGTCTGTACCAATATGGAAAGGTGTTTGTGATAAACAGTGAAAAAAAGCAAGTTACAGAACAGTGTGTCCCATTTGTGTTGGTTAAAAAAAGCCATAAAATGTAAACACAGAAAAATATCTGGTTGGTTAAGAACCGAAGTGTTTGCAGTTTTTCTGTTGTGCTGAAGGGAAAAATAAGGGGAAAGGCTTTTTCTTTTTCCCGTTTGAATTTGTATGACTATATTTTACTTTTGTAACATTTAAGAAATAAGGAGATCAACATTTTGCTGAAGAAACTCTTCTTTCCTGATGAACGGAATGGTGGTTGTATCTTGTTATCAGAAATTTCCTGTTGGGCCATAAAATGACTGTAAGTCTCAGTGGCTTGGTTGACCTGTGACCTCCCTAATACTGTGCTTGTTTCCTTCCATAGCATTATAGCCTTCAGAAAGGCCAACAAAGTGGGTATTTTCATCAAAGTGACCCCACAACGTGAGGAGGGCGAAGTGACCGTGTGCTTTAAGATGAAGCATGATTTTAAAAACCTGGCAGCCCCCATCCGCCCCATGGAAGAAAGTGACCAGGGCACCGAAGTCATCTGGCTCACTCAGCACGTGGAACTCAGCTTGGGCCCCCTTCTTCCTTAAAGATTTCACTGGAGGGCAGATTCCGGAGGGCAGCACCACTGCAAACCCATGTTACAGTGTGGAAGCTGCTGCTTCCTTAGGCCTTGTTGTAACGATGTACCCACGCACTACTGAATCCTGCTCCCAGGAGGGTGGGGGCAGAGGCAAGGCATTAGGGACATAGAGTAACTGCTGTTCCTGTTGCTCTCACTTCTGTTAACACCAGTAAATCTGTGTCTCTCTCACCGAACCTTGCACGTTGAATAACAGTAGCACAGTTCCATCCCCAGAAAGGGATGGCTGTTCCTTGGAGTGGCATTCAATACACACTTGAGAAACTCTGACATACTATCTCCTTACCAGATCTCACAGAGGATCATAATCTCACAGAAGAAAGTTAAAATGGTTACTGAAAGGAAAACCTAGTCACGATTCGACATCGGTCTCTATGCACCAACTGCTTTCTGCATCCCGTTAGCTATAACCTAGCAGTCTAAACATATCCTTCCACTTACCGTCGTGGCTTCCGTCATGCCATAGATTTCCATTTGACAGAAAAATAGAATTGTCACGTTGTCTTTAGTTTTGTGCTGATTGGAAAAACCTGTGGAGTTTTTCAGGCGCTCTCATTTGCCCTCTTCTGTGTGAATACAGGATACTTTTTTATTGGTTGCTCTTAAATTGTTTTTCCCAGTAGAATAGGGAACTTTTTTTAAAGTAGAATTTGAGAAGCAGACATTTACATGTCATGTCAAGGGGGTGGCAGATTCCATTTATTTTCAATGTTGCCACAATATCCAGGGATTAATGCTTCCACCGGGAGGCAGTCTTTGTATGTCTTACTCCCCACCCCTTCCCCACTCTGCTTCTGTAACTCAGTAGAGTGTTCTGAGTATTTGGGACCTGGAAAGAGCCCAAAGGAAACTTGTGGACAAGTTCACTTCTGGAATGCAGAACACATTTTAAAGATTAGGTTGTTAGCATGATCTGAACTAATGTTCTTTCCATTGATTTGAAGGGGGGGTGGTAAATAGTTATCTTTCGAATCCAAAACTGGATATTAAGAAAAAGAACCTTTCCCCTTCCTGGTTTAACTTACCACATGTGTCAAATAAGACCATATTGATTGTAAACCGTCACATAGCTCAGCGGACCGCCCGGGACACTCGCCTAACAGCACACATTCTGTTTTCACTCCGTATCCGGGAGTTGGGTTGTTTACTTAATTTCTGTGATGTTTTCTAAAATGAGACTTGACAAAGTAGACCAGCAGCTGCACCACATTTTTCTGTACATGCGTTGTTAGCAAGTGGACAATAGGCTTTTGGTGAAAAGAAATTTCCTGTTTACCCTGGTTTTAAGTTCCAGCCTTTAGTTTAAAGAGAAAAAAATTAAGATAAATAGTAATCTAGAAATATAGATAGGACATTGTATCTTGTCGACTCCCCTGGAAGATAAAAAATATTTAGGAAGCCTTTGAAAGACACTGAGTGATATTCTTAAGGTCAAGCCAATTCTATGAAACAGTATCCCACGGAGTAATACACGTTGCAGTGTTAATATTATGACAGTAGTAAGCAAGGGTTGGCCTCTCTAAAGGGTGGGGCAGAGGTTGTGTAATTACAAATTTGCAAGCTCTAGAAATAGTTTGATTTGCTGTGACCCCACAGAGTGTCACTTTAATGTTTATTTCACTGTCTGCTAGAATCTACTGTGAAGCCACTACTCCCATTTGCCAGTGGAGGAAAGGGCATCAAAGTAGAGGATAGCTCTCTTAGTTTACACGTTTGCATTGACAACACATGGTTGTATGTCATGCGTTTATGGCACGTAGCTGGTGTGTGTTCCAAAAAGTAATACTGTTGAAGTCATGGGCCTCATCATCCACCTGTGACACAGGAACATAAAAACACTTTTGATCATAGGATTTTTTTCCTTCAGAAGCCAAATTAACTGGCAGAATAACAGAGCCATTTAATATATCCTCAAGATAATTTTCCGTGCAAGCCGGTATTCTGTGTTAGTACAAGTGGTTCAATACCTGCAGCTGGTAAATTTGGAATTTTATTTGTTGCGTTTGTATATTATATGAGGTGCAAGGTTTTTAATGCATAGTCATTGTGTACCACTGTAGGCGAATTAGAGGTCATTAGCACTAGAGACTATAATTTTGGAAACTTAAGACGAAGTTAATTTGGATTTGTGATTTGATTAGCCCACCAAAATTTTCTTTTGTTCAAAGTGCTTGTAGGCGTAATGAGCTAAATGTCATGCATATTTGTGAAGAAACATCCTTTTCGGTCCCTTTGGGAATAAGAGGCACTCCTTGATCTTTATGAATGACAGATTCCTGTTTTGCCTTATTGCTTAACTTAATGTAGTGAAATAAAGCAGACAAAGCTTGAATGTCTTTTGTTTGGTTTCATGAAGACTTACTATAATAACCTGGCTCAGAGTAAGAAGACAGGTGGAGTCAAGAGAGTATGGGAACCAGTGGGCTATGCTCCCTTCTTCCATTTCTTGAAGTGAACTAAGCTAAAACCTCATATCAAATTGGTTCACTATAACGTGTGGGCAGATGTTACTTAACCGCCTTATAAACATGTTTAGAACCATTATGTAAATGTTATGTTCTTAGGTCTCTACCGGCTTCTATCCTGGGTTATGGCTCCCAAAGATTTCTTTTCAAATATACAAAATGGCCCAGCTCCAACAAGTAGCCACTCATCCCCCTTCACCTGTACTCGTGTGTCTCTTCCCTGTTATAGACATGGTCACGCTCCTGTCTAAAGTTGGCCCACTGCTTAGTGCACTCAACTTGCCCTCCTACCTGTTCGAGGACATCGGCAGCTCCTCCTTCCCTCTCCTGCATCGTTTCCAGCAGCCTGCTATGATTGCTTTCGCCTTAAAAAAGAACTTGACCTCACACCCCTGTCCAGCTGCCACCCCATTTCTCTACTCCCTTGACAGCAAAACTACTAACTCTGCCTCTCAGTTCCTCTCCCAGTCTCACCTGAACCCACACCACTACCACATCACCAACAATCCACACTATTAAATACACGTACAGCTCTCAGTCCCTTCCCTGCTTACTCAATCTGACAGCTGATCTCTCATAGTGCAGGGATTGTCGTCTTTTTAAAAGACTGCTGTATCTGCAGAGCCTAGTACCTACGCCTGCAAATAGTAGGCACCCAATATTTGTGGAATAATACTATCATCCTTACTTACATAGCTGTTGGTCTTCTCTTTTAATATACACATGCCTTTTTTTGTCATAAGCCAAATACCTTACCTTGGGCTTTTTCTTGTCCTGGTGTTTTCTCAGTGTAGAATACCCTTCCCTCTCCCTGCACCTTCGGAATTACTTCCCTGCTCCCATCTCCCCCTTACTCCCATCTAGGTGTGATCCACAGCACCGTACCCCTCCAGAGTGTTTGCCTCTTCCTTGTATGTTGGAACTTGGTATGTGCGGAGCTCCTGTACTGGATTGGAAAATCCTTCAGGGCCAAATCCAGGACCCTTTATTATCTGGTTCTCGTGTATTCCACTCAAAGGGCAGCCTGGAGCAAACTCAAAAACCCAGACCTAAGTCACTTGGACAATTGCAATATCGTACTCCCCCCATCCCACAATTTTCAGTTTCCTGCAGTCAACTGTGGTCCAAAAATATTAAATGGAAAATGTCAGAAATAATTCATAAATTTTTAATTGTGTGCTATTCTGAGTAGTGTGATAAAATCTGATGCTGTCCTAACTGCATCCCGTCCGGACTGTGAGTAATCCCTTTGTCCAGCTACCCGTGCCATATATGCCTGTTAGCCACTCAGGAGCTGTCTTGTTTATCAGATCGACTATTGTGGTATTGCAGTGCTTGTGTTCAAGTCACCCTAATTTTACTTCATCATGGCCCCAAAGCACAAGAGAAATTGATGCCAGCAACTGGGATGTGCCACGAAGCCATAAAGTGCTTCCTTGAAGTGAAGAGGTATGTATGTATAAGAAAGAACATACATCATGTTCAGTACTATCCGTGGTTCCAGGCGTCCGCTGGCAGTCTGGGAAGGTATCCCACACAGATAAGGGGGGACTGCTGTACTTTATTTAACCTCGTTTTCTTATGGTCAGGGACATCTGTAGGGAAATGTATTTCACTATGGATGCTAGACAGCTGCACAAGATAATGACCTCAAGTGTTAAATGAATGTAACATTAAATAATGTGGAACCAATCAGCGAGAAAGCTGTTCCCTTCTCATGTCCCCTTAGCCCCCATCCTTCTGGTTAAATCAAGGAAAAGGTATCAATACTCATAATTACGTTTGTCACATCTAACCCTTTTTTTTCTTAACATAACCTGGCTCAGAGTCTTTGGCAGACAACAGTAGCTATTTACTAAAAAAAATTTTATTTTCCTAGTACTTGTTTTTAAGGCTACATCTAAACATGATGCTAATTTCCCATTTACAAAAGTGATCAAATTTTCCTTTTAAAATAAGAGTGGAACTCAGGAGCTCCACCGCTGCCTATGATGTAGAAACCTGGAAAAGAATGTCAACCCTCACCCCCTCAAAAAGTAAAGGTGGATTGTTGACAAAAATCATAAATTTTCTTGGAGCTGTCACAGAGCTAACGTGTCAGAGCAGTCAACTATGCTGAATTTCAAGGAGGGACAGACCCCTCTAAAGAGAGATCAGTCATGTAGACTGGCTCAACTGCATGTAGCAGAGTGTGGGAGGGAGAAGCGTTGGCTGCCGTCAGAGCAGTTAAGAGGAAATCAATCAAACCAGTGAATTGTTAACGGCCAACTTCCAGCCAACATGGCGGGATGACGTCCCTGAGAGCTTCAGACACTAAGGAAGCTTGCATGCACTCATGTCCACCAGGTGTCCACAAGAAAGACCTGGGGGGACAGGAAGTGGTGCCGGAGTGCTATAGAGCCTTCTTCGGTTGGAAGGCACCCAGGAGGGATCTGCTCCCACTTTAGGGAAGGCATGACACCTCATCTTCCGCTGCCCAGGCCCTTCTCTCGTAAGGAACAAAAAGGCCTGAGCCACTGAGGGAGGAACAAAATCCCATCTCTCATTGCTACTGGAGCAAGTTGAGAAAAAACCTCAAACTTGGGAGGGACAAGATTCAGTCCTGAGCCCCAGCATTCTATACCGATTTCATTAAAGCTCTCCTACCACTACAGGAAGGGCTGCAAACTCCTCCACAAGACCAACTGCCCCTACAAGTTGGGGTTTGGCTGCCAGAGAGAGGAGGAGCAGCAACACGGAGTCCTGTTCCCAAGGCCTGGCCACAGGGGGCCGACTATAGAGGAGGCTGAATCAGAACAACAACAACAAAAAAACCAACTCTGACCCCTCCCCCACTACCCACCCAGCAAGCTGCTAGTAACAAACAACAGCTGCTGGGGGCGACTGAAGGCAGAGACTTAACCACTATGGCGCAGGTATGCAGGACAGTTGAAAGCTAGGGATGAAATATGAACAGTTAAGAAAAGTTCTTCAGTTCCAGCCGAAAGCACAAAATAATGCTGGAGGATGTGACAGCTGTGGGACACTGAAGGCAACCATAGCAACAACAAAACCCAAACCCAGCTTAGTTCCTGACTAGGTTGATCAAACTCCACACAAATAGCCTGACAGAAGAAGAGGTTTGTCCGTTTCCAAGCATTACTACTATTTATCCAGTTGCTACTGTTGTGTAAGCACTGACTGGCAATCAAGAAAAAAAGATACACAAAAACCAACCCATTTTTCATCAACAATCAACAAAACCATGTACAGGTACGATTCAGATGTTGGGTCTATTGAACAGGGACTTAAACTCTGGTATGTTGAAGAATCTAGTTGAAAATATGGGCAATGTGTGTGAACAGAGTTCGGCAAAGATGTAGAAACTATGTAAGACAAAATAAAAAAAACAAGATCGGAGATGAAGAGTATGTTCTATGGGCCCATCAGTAGACTTGTCATAGCTGAAGAATAATTAGGAAACTTGGCGATGGGTCAATAGATACTATTCAGGCTGAACTCCCCCCCTCACCAAAGAATGAAACAATAACAGAGCATTCAAGACCTATGGGGGCAATATCAAATGGTCTAATGTGTATAATTGGAGTTCCAGATGGGCAGAAGAATATTTGAACAGATGACGTCTAAGAATTTTCAAAATATAATGAAAGACAAACCACAGATCCAAGAAGCTCAGACAAACCCAAGCATTTTCTCTTACAGAAAAAACGTATATGTACCATATGATCAAATAATCTCACCCCTAGGTATTTACAAATGAAAACCTATGTCCATATAATAATCTGCATATGAATGTTTATAATGGTTTTATTTATATTCACGGAACTCTGGAACAACTCAAATGTCTATCAACTGGCAAATGGATTTTTTAAACCCCCTGGTACATCCATACAATGGAATTCTCAGCAATAAAAAGGAACAAATTACTGATACATGTAACCATATGGTGAACAATATTCTAAGAAAAAGAAGACCCAAAAGGCTATTATATAGGATTCCACTTCTGGTAAAAGCAAAGCTGTAGGGACAGAACCCTCACCAGTGGTTGCCTCTGACGGTGTGTATGGGGAGAAGTGGATTGCCTTGGACACAAGGGAACTTTGTGGGATGGAACTAGTCTATTTGTGGTAAATATATGTAAAATTTCCTAACTGTACAACTAGAAGGTAAACTGTACAGAAACTATATTTTAGATAAACCATATTTTTAAAAATTAGGCGACAAACGTTTTAGGTAGTTTGATGATAGGATATGTCAAAATTTTGAAAGTGGTTCCAGAATGCTTGAAATTCGTAAAATATTGGCGAGAGTGGTTATAAATTGTTCCCAAACGATATCGCAATGCCTGTGTTGATCCTTAAGACACTTCTCATTTCAGAAGTTGAAAAAACAGTACTATCCATACAGAGAGATCTGAGCAGATTGTTGGGGAGAAGTAGGGAGGGGCCCTAGCAAGACTTTGCCAGGCAATGCTAAGCAACCTAGGACGGGATTGGCTGAGAAGGAGAACGCCTCTAAAGAGCAGGGAAATAAAGAGAGGGCTGGCCTTCTCTGGCTCTCAGGCTCTTCTACCTTGAGAATGTCTGGGTGATCATGATGCAGCCACTTATGTTTCCCAGCTGATGGGTGGTATTTTGGACCGGAAGGAACTCTGGGCACAGCCTAGGATGGGGCTGGCTTGGCAGAGGGTGGTAGGTCATTGTCTTGGGTGTTCTAGAGCGGACGACCTCTGAGGCAGAAGCCTACCATTCTTCCAAAATTGTGTAAACTTCTGTATCTCGTGTTGTTTTAGTTTGTAAACTAACCCTGTAGAAATAACTAAAAGCTAAGAGGTGGAATTGCTAGGAGAACCCAGGTGTTAAAGAGTTTAGCCTTAATTGATAGGCTTAAGTGACTAATACATGCGGAAAACTATTATTCCAAAATCATGAAGCTTTTGAATAAAGACTCCTTTACTTTATTACCAAAACTTTGCTTCTGGAATTTTACCTAGAGGGTGGCCACCGGCAGCAGGCCCCCAATTGCTGTTTGGTAACAATTTTAGTATAAATGTCTGGAACATTTTTATACTAAACCATGGTTAGTTGTTTATCTGAAATTCAAATTAACTAGATGGTCAGTGTTTTTGCTTGCTGACTCAGGCAGCCCTGAAAGAGTTACTGCGTGAATTAAATAAGATACTGGCACGGCAAGGCGTTCGCCCAGTGTCTGACATAGTAGGCGCTCAGTAGGAGCTAACGCTGCTTTAACCCCACCCCCTCATTCATTACTTGATCCTTTATTCTTTCACTCCATTTTAAAATAAATCAGCTGCACTTGTGGTTCTTCATCCCGACCAGGAAACAACTCGAAAGACAACACGAGTTTAACACACTAGGATTCCAAAAGCAAAGCGAAGACATTCCGAGTGCGCTAAGTCCAGGTGCACAAGACCCCGCCCCAGGACCTCACAGATCCCGCCCCAGAAACGCACAAGGCCCCGCCCCTGGGCCGCACAGGACGCGCAAATAAGACGTAACAGGCCGGGAACCAGCCTTGGGCCTGACGGGATTGTGGCGGTCCTCTTTCCGCTCTCGGAAGTTTCCGCTGCCCCAGGACGCTCTCAAGATGGCGACTTCTCTGGGTTCCAACACCTACAACAGGCAGAACTGGGAGGATGCGGTGAGTGTGCCCGCCGGAGCGGGACGGAGAGAGGCGGCGAGGCCGGGCCTCCTGCGGGCGGGCGCGGCCGGGGCTGCAGCGCGGCCGCGGGGAACCCGGCGAGGAGTCCGCGCCGCGGCCTAGCTCGGCCAGAGCCGGAGGCTGGAGGGAGGGGAGGCTTAGCCGGGGTCCGAGCCCAGCCCCCTTTCCGTGGCGTCCTTCTCCGCGCTTTTCGTGCTGGTCTCTTCCCCCGCCGGAAGAGCAGACAGCTCCCCCTCCCGCGACCGGGCCCGTGCTGGACCGCGGGTTCCTGCCCTGCCCTGTTCTCCACCTCCCTCCTCGCCCCGCTCCCCGCTCCCGTTACCCGTGAGTGGAGCTGAGATCGCAGGGTCCTCGGAGCCTGGTTCTCAACCAGATTTCCCAACTTCACCAGGACTTCCCCATTCTGTGCCAGACGTGTCTTGGAGAAAACCCATATATCCGAATGGTGAGTGATCGTGTGGGAAACTGGAATTATTCATATTGTCAACGTTGTTGTACTTGGACACTGTCCGTGAAGTGCTTCTCTTAGCCAGGCAGAAGTAATGATGCTTCTTTACTAACCGAGAGCTTTTGACAGTTTGCAAAGGACTGTCATGCTTATTCTGTCACTTTGGAACTCAGCGAAAATCCTGTGATGTAGGAGTCATAACAACAGATCGGATTTGTTGAGCATTTACCTGGGAGATCTATTAATTAGCAACTTGAGTTTATGTCTTTTTATATAGCAAGTAATGAGTGGAGCTGGGATTTAAATTCAGATATTCTCACTCCAGGAACCTCAGCACGTTAGGAGAACCAGGACTGGAACTAGATTTCCTGACTCTTAATTCCTTTTGGTGGCTGCATCTTGTCTGTCTCTTTAATGTAGGGTGTCCCCTGTTGTTATAAATAAGGGTAAAATTAGGGACCATTAACATTCAATAATTAGATTACTGTATTGTGATCAGCCTCAGGTGCTAATATGTTGATATGTTCAAAATGTTGAATAGCTTATGGGAAGAGAGCATTTACTATATGCGGGAAGGATATCAGCACAGTCAATGGTAGTTGCCTTCTGACTAACCTTTGTAAAATGGGCTGCCCGTGGCAACATCCTTTCTGATTCAGGGACAGCGGAAATTGTTAGGAATTTTTGTTCTTGGGAGAGAGCTTGGGAGACTGTAGTGAACCTAAGAGTTGTGGATGTGTAAAGACACACACCTGATGTTAGATCCATGAGATTCTTAAGAGATTATAACTCATAGTAGGTGAGTTGAATATATACACTACGCTACCCCAAAATGTTCCCCCCCCCTCCTTTAATATGCCAGGGATCTCCAGACACACCTCTTGGGTTGCATTTGGGGAAGAAGCAGACATCTGGTCTTTTTTATTTTTTATGTTTCCTGAAACTTGAGTTCTTTTCTGTTTCCTTTCCATTTCAGACCAAAGAAAAGTATGGGAAAGAATGCAAAGTAAGTATGCCTGTTAAAGAGTAATGATTTCATTTTGTTTTCCTTTTTTCTACCAAATTAGCCTTCAACTTGCTGAGCTTCAAGGTCCTTAAGTAAAAGCCAGTGCTGCACAACTGTCACGTATCATTTACGTACTCGTTGACTATTTATATACTCACTGACTGTTTAGTGTGCGAGGTAAGAAAGTGAGCCCTTTAATGTAGGGATTCTTAACCTGGTGCCTGTGGATGGGCTTTGAACACCCTGAGATTGTATACCAAGTGCTGATTGACTATACATATGAGAATTTTAGCTCATGAGGAAGCTCATAGCTGTCATAAGATTCTCAAAGGAGCATATGATATCCCCCATTCCCCCCAAAAAAGATTAAGGGTCAGATTATTAATGGTGGTTACCTCTAGGATAGAGAGGACTTTCACTTTTGAGTATTGCATTTCTGTACTATAAATTTTTTACTACTGGGGCAGGGTGTTGTAAATATGATTGAAATATCAGATGGCATTTAGACTAGGTGATTGTGAAGGCCTCTTGTAAACCCTGGATTCAGAGATCCTTTTTTTTTAATCCCCCATTGCTCCTACCGTATTTTGCCATGTATAATGCACTCCTGTGCACAATGCACACCTACATTTTTTGTGCACATTATATATGGGATTGTTGTGCCCATTATTATACCCATGGTATGTAGTCAATATACTCATGTAAAATGCACACCCTTATTTTTCCTTCAAAAATTTGTGCAAAAAAAGTGCATATTATACACGGCAAAATACTATGAGTCTCCTGGGTTGATTGTCCAGGGCAGGACCGTTCACTCTCTGTGGCTTTTTCTTTGTGTTGAAGATCTGTGCCAGGCCATTCACAGTGTTTCGCTGGTGCCCTGGGGTTCGCATGCGTTTCAAGAAGACTGAAGTGTGCCAAACCTGTAGTAAATTGAAGAATGTCTGTCAGACCTGCCTCTTGGACCTGGAGTATGGTATGTTTGTTCTGTCTGGTAGATCGGAAAGCATGCAGGCGCCCCAGACAGCCAAGCAGTGTTTTTATCTCCCACGTCTAACCTGCCTCGGTTTTGACCCCACTTTGGCATGTCTGCTGTGGTCTGCCTTTCCTAGTAAGAGGAGAGCCGTACTAGGCCATCCTAGAGTCCTCCTGAACCACAGTAGGAGTTTAAGGAAAAGTTAAGAATTAATTAAAACTAACCTAAGACTCCCTCCTGTACATCCCTATAGTCAAGGGAAGTAAAGGCGTTGTTGCTATTGTAGGTAATTTCCTTGCCTTGGGCTTCTTTCTAGATCCAGAGTTTTTTCCCACAATCCCTCCCAGAAGCTCATAGGCTAATTGTGCTGTAGGTTTTTTCATTCATTAGGAATGATACACTTTATCATTCATTAGGAATGATACACTTTCCTATACATAGGAATGATACACTTTATCATTCATTAGGAATGATACACTTTCCTATACATAGGAATGATACACTTTATCATTCATTAGGAATGATACACTTCCACAGTTTTAGAGTTAACTGCTTTTTTTATTTTTAAACTGAAAGTGGCTTGTTTATGAGAAAATACTTTTGCAACAAGAGTTTCTACTGCACAGTAAAAGGGAAGAGGAAAATAATGAGTTTGTAAGTGTTAAGTTCAGAAAGTTATTCTGCTTCTCAGAGTCCTTATCACATGTTATTTATGTGTTTGTTAAGAAGGTGTTCTACAGGATGTATAATGACCTGTACTTGACCATGACTGTCCAGAGGATCTGTAGGACCAACCTAAAAATTAACCACTTTTTACGTTTATTTTAAATAAATGGTGTTATAATAAAAGCTAGATACATTATTAATTTGCAGGTCAAGTCTGATTGTTCCCAAAATTTGTTCATCTAAAAGATTTTCTAAAACATTTGTTTCAAAATCGTGACAGCTCTGGAATTAGAACAATTTCTTAGAATGCTCTGTAGCAGTATTTGCCTGATGATGCTAAAGATTTTGAGTAAAAATAGTCCTGGTTGGTGTAGCTCGGTAGATTGAGTGCCGTCCTGTGAACCAAAGGGTTGCCGATTCGATTCCCAGTTTAGGGCACATGCCTGGGTTGTGGGCCAGAACCCCAGGTTCTCACGTGTGGGGCATGTGAGAGGCAACCACACATTGATGTTCCTCTCCCTCTCTTTCTCCCTCCCTTCCCCTCTCTAAAAATAAATAAATATTTATTTAAATATTTAAATAAATATTTGAGTAAAAATATAGTAAAACCTTTGGTACCAAGTAAGTGGAGAAGGAAAGGGTGATGCTGTGTTCTCTGTATATATTTAGTAGTATTTAAAAATATGCCTGAGTTTTCTCCCTTCTTTCCTTTGTGCCAGGCCTGCCCATCCAAGTTCGTGACGCAGGGTTGTCTTTTAAGGACGACATGCCAAAGTCAGACGTCAACAAAGAGTACTACACACAGAATATGGAGAGGGAGGTATGCTGCCACTTTCTTGATGTAGTCTTATATTGGATAAAAGAACCCTAGTGGGTTGACAGTTTATATCATTTATCTTTGGAATTTACCACCCATGTAGATTTCTAACTCTGATGGCACACGGCCAGTGGGCATGCTGGGGAAAGCCACATCCACCAGTGACATGCTGCTCAAACTGGCCCGGACCACGCCCTACTACAAAAGGAACCGACCCCACATTTGCTCTTTCTGGGTCAAAGGAGAGTGTAAGAGAGGGGAGGAGTGTCCATACAGGTGAGAGAGCTGAAGTACATGTTTGGCATTTGCTTTCAGAGGATTAGTCATCCAAGAAGTGGGAGGTGCTAGCCTAAACTATTTCTACTTTAAAGTCTAAAAGCTTATACAACTAGTATGGTCTAGCTCGTGTCTTAAGACTGTTAAATTTAGAAAAGTTTGATTAAATTGTTGTATTTACACGTAATGGAACTTTTACCTATAACTGAGCCGTGGGAAGCTAAATTACTGTGCTTTTATGTTTGTCATAGATGTTGACCCTGAGAGTTTCTACCTGACACATAAGTCTTCCTGTCATGGTATCACTGGCTTGAATCACAGTGTGTAGTTGAGGTCAGTTAAGGTCAGGCATCTAAGGGTGTGTATGTTTCAGTGGAAACTGCCAAGCATCTGGATTAGGAGCTCTTAACTTGGGGTTGGTTGACCCCAGCCCTGGCAAAAAATATTATTCCACTTTCTAGGGCTTTCCTAGGGCTGGGCCATAGCTTTAATCAGACTCACAGTGGAATACAAGACCTCAGCTCTGTTAAGAACCATTGGCCTATAGAGCGATAACACTGTTGGTTTCCCTTTATTTTGGGGTTCACTGTACCAAAGGGATTTCTGTGTACGGAAATTCTGCCACCATAGGTGGCCATTTAAATGGCTTTTAGGAGGCTGGCAAGTCCCTGGACTACATACAGTAAATCACTTGATATTAGCTCTTGTTTTGATATGTATGTTTTGGTATGACCAAGGTTTTAGTTCAGAAGCATTTCAGGGTATGTATTTGGGACTTATCTAACTACTGTTGGGTGATACCTATAATTTTTAACCTTTGTTTCACCTTTATGCATTGTTCTTTCTTGAACCACAGACATGAGAAGCCTACAGATCCAGATGACCCCCTTGCTGATCAGAACATTAAAGACCGATATTATGGAATCAATGACCCTGTGGCAGATAAGCTTCTAAAGCGGGCTTCAACAATGCCTCGTCTGGACCCGCCAGAGGACAAGACTATCACCACGTTATATGTTGGTGGTCTGGGTGATACCATTACTGAGACAGATCTAAGGTCTGTGGATATAATTTTATGAACTCTTTTTGCTTTTAACTGCCCTCGAATAATTTGGGGGAGGGGCAAAAGCAGGCAAGCAAGATAGTCCTTTGCAAAATACATTTTTCTTTAGCCAGTTTATAGTCAGTAAATATCATGCAGACTAGAATTTTTATAAAATTGTTCTTTATGATGCCAAAGTAGAAATGTTCATCAATAGTGCTTATTCCGTGCTTGCATATGGTAATAATTACATAAGATTCTATTTGGCCTGATGACCGATTAGAGTTTTTAGAATAGGGCATACATCCAAGTATGCTTAATTATGTAAGGGAGGGAGAGCTTTGCAATTATAAGACTCATAGGTTTAAATGTTTGGCTTTTTAAAGAGATTGGCATTTGGTAAATTTGTGTGATTCTTGGCTTGTATTTTGGTCAGCTCAATGAGGCATCCGGGTAGAGTGGAAATGCGTCTTCCAGAGAGAGAAAGTGGAGAAGAGACTCCTCTGAGTTTATAGCCTGTCTCTGGTGGCCTGTCTCCACTAAACCCTGTCTAAGTGAGCTAGACAGTCCCCAAAGAGTGGCAGACTTCTTCCCTTCTCTTTTTTACAACCTTTAAATTTTTAAAAAACATTCTTGGTTTTAAAAGCCCCCATAGGGGCTGTAGTTGGCCAGCCCTTTTTCTAAGGTTTAGGGTTCTTAAGGCATTTACCGGGGCCTCCTTTTCTCTATGGGAAAAAACCCTGAGATGGTCTAACCTTTATTTGCTCATTTTTCCCCCTCTCGTTATGTAGCTTCCTCAGTAAGGTATTGGGGAAATTACCTGCAGGTAGTTGGGCAGATATCCATGGGGTTATGTTCCTTGTGAATCAGTGGAAGAGTTAGTAATCTGTCGGCCTCCGGGAAGTGGCTGTGCACTGTTAACTCGCTTTTCTCCGCCTGTATCCCTCCAGAAATCATTTCTACCAGTTTGGAGAGATCCGGACGATCACCGTTGTGCAGAGACAGCAGTGTGCTTTTATCCAGTTTGCCACGAGGCAGGCCGCGGAAGTGGCTGCGGAGAAGTCCTTTAATAAGTTGATTGTCAATGGCCGTAGACTCAACGTGAAATGGGGACGGTGAGAATAGACTATTTTAAAAATATCTTTGAGATTTTCAAGAAAACTATTTCATTACCTGGGGCCAGTAAGCTTTCGGTGAATAGACCGGAAAGAATTTTTAATTCTCTCACATTCATTCCTGTGGATGCAGGGATCATCCTGCTTTGGGAGTTTATTCAGGGTTTTGGTGTAGTAATCTCCTTTGAGGGTTCGTGTGTGTTCGTGACTGGCTGTTTGGCCAGGTGTAATGCTGGGGCCTGAAAGGTGGGTTTGAGAGTTTACAAAATGAATTCGACCCAGATTCTGTCCCCTAGAGGCTGACTGTCCAATGGAGAAGAACAGCTAATTTAGGTAGAAAGTGATGAAATGCCGTGAGAGTTCAAAGGGAGAACATGTTTCCAACTCAGGACCAGGGTGAAGATCGCTAGTAGCAGCAGCGACCCTGGTGGCCTGCTTCCTGGGTGCCGATTCGCCTTTGTGCTCAACATGATACAGGTGGCCTCTCCTAGGCCTTCCAGCAGTTCTTGCAAATTTTGAACCCAGGTCTTTCTGGCTTCAGAACCTTTGCTCTCAATCTACTCTGCATTGTGGCATTTAAGGGGAACGAGTGTTTGCTGAAGAGGAGGCAAAGAGTAAAGGAATTCCATGTGACTAGGAAGCTTGAGAAGGAGAGGTATGAAAGAAGGGACAGAGTGCTGATGTCATGTGTCTGTGTCGCAGGTCCCAAGCAGCCAGAGGAAAAGAAAAAGAGAAGGACGGAACCACGGAGTCTGGGATCAAGCTAGAGCCTGTGCCTGGCCTGCCGGGAGGTGAGTGCAGACTTTCGGCCTGCCCAGTGGCTTGCTGGCTTCGGTGCTCAGACTGCTCTGATGTTCCTCAGATGTTAGAAGAGACTGGGTCTCTGGCTCCTGCAACAGCTCTGTCTCCCAGGAGGAACTCCACATTTGAAGGCGATGGAGCCCTGACTGCCATGGCTCACTTGGTTGGGTGTCATTCCGCAAAGTGAAGGGTCACCAGTTCACCTCCCAGTCAGGGCTTGTGCTTGGGTTGCGGGTTTGGTCCCTGGACGGGGCACGTATGAGAGGCAACCAATTAATGTTTCTCTCTCACATGGATGTTACTCTCCCTGTCTTTGCCCCTCCCTTCTGCTCTCTCTAAAAATAAGTAAATCTTAAAAAAAAAAATGCTAGAAACATCATGGCACAGTTGTCTCCCCCTCTAACTGTTTTCTATGTGCTCTTCTCCAGCTCTTCCTCCTCCCCCTGCAGCAGAAGAAGAAGCCTCTGCCAACTACTTCAACTTGCCCCCCAGTGGCCCTCCAGCTGTGGTGAACATTGCCCTGCCTCCACCCCCTGGTATTGCCCCGCCCCCACCCCCAGGTAACTTCTGCTGTCCTCCTTAGTACGAAGGTCTGGCTTCGCCCAGAAATACCCTTAGGAGAGCTTTGTCTTCACACCTCACCATCATGTCTAACGGTCCGAACCCTTTGAGTATACTCCATGGAATTCCTCAAGTGAATCTGATTTGCTGGGGTTCCTGATATTTTATTTTTTTCCTGGCCTGCTGAGGATGGGACAGCTGCCAGTTTTCTGAAGATCTGAGTACAGTGACCAGTCGCCCGTTTGTTTCCTATTTTAACATAATCCTGGTGCCGTAGGGTACCATTGCTTAAGGCGTAGGCTGTGGACGTTTGTCACTTCAGAGTGTTGTTGCCCGTTTGCAACGAGATAAGGAGTTTGTGCCAGAATGCAAATTAAGAGTCCTGTTATAAAAAATTATCTGATAAACTAAACGGTGCACTTGGTGGTATGATTAATTATATTTGGCTCATGATCTTGGTCTTGTTGGTGACCAGTAGTAAACAGTGCAGGGCCCAGCAGGCACTGCATGTAATACTGCTCTAGAAACTGTCAGTGACAGTGTCAGCGGTGTCAGTCAGTCCCAGGTAGCCAGTGAGCCAGTGGCAGTGTTCCCGCACTCCTTGAAGAAAGTCCTGGTTTCTGAACACCCTCCGTTCTGGTATAAATCATTGAGGTTAAGGATGACAGTGTCTTCCATCATTTGATTCCATCAAATAAGGGTCAGCCTGACTTCCTCCTCCCCTCCCAAACCCTGATGGAGTCCTGCTTTGGTAGGACTGGCCTGTCGCAGAGCCAGCAGGGGGCCAGGCGACACACTCACGCGCCTTGAGTGCCGTGGGGCTTTCTTTTAACCTGGACTAAAAGGAATGGTTTCTCAAACCAAGGAAGTAGTACAGGAGACATTCCTAAGTAAGTGTTGTAAACTGACATTTTCTGAAGCCCGTTGTCATGTGGTTTATGTAAGTGGTGTTGACTTAGAAAGATTCAGAGGTTAGAAAGGTTGTCAGAACTATAAGCCTGACAGATTTGTTCTCCCCCATCTGCAGGTTTTGGGCCACACATGTTCCACCCAATGGGACCACCTCCTCCTTTCATGAGGGCTCCAGGACCAATCCACTATCCTTCTCAGGACCCTCAGCGAATGGGAGCTCATGCCGGGAAACACAGCAGCCCCTAGCGCATCATCGCCACTCTGGGGCTCTACAGAAGACAGGGCGCTTAACAATCCCAGTAAACGAGTCTTGGAATAAATATATTTTCCCTTCCTTTGTAGTTCCCATGGTAGCTAAATGTGTTCAGATGTGGGCAGTCGGAGAACGACAGCCATGATTGATTGATGGACCTCAAATAAGCTGCCATTAACACATCTGGTTACTACTATAATATTACTAATAAAACTTAATGCCTATTCCCCGTACTTCTATGGGGAACAAGCAACGGGGTGAATTGGAATGTCCAACAGAGTTACCATCCCAACTCTATGTTCATTTTGTATTTTTGGCGGGGGGTGGGGAGAAAATTGACCTGCGGTAAAAACCTTTTGACCATTTTTATGTCCATTGGGTATTTTCCTTTTTGTTGTCTTAAAAAAAAAGATGACTAGTACTAATCATTATAGTGGCATGAGTGTGATTTAACGCTTCTGCAGTCACACCCTCAGAGAGACAAGTGGAAACCAGCAGCCCGCACGACCGAGGTCTCTCCGTACCTCTCACTGATTTTGCTGAAGGAGTCTGGCTGACACTTTGACTTCTCCATGCTACCAAAAAAGGACAAAAACAAAAATTACTTTTTTTTCCTATCAGTTGGATGGAAACAAATGTCATGAAGCTGTGCATCACTGAAGAAACCTGGTGTCTGGGATGAGATTATTTTAAAGAACTTCCTATAAAACACTTTAGCAGACTGTGAAATGAAAAGCATCAGAGTGTGTTTGAATGGAAGACTGGCGACCGACAGCTGGAACTTTGGCCTTCAGCACTCACCTTTGTGTGTCTCGTTTTAATTCCCCACTTCTGGGCAGGGAACTCTGTTTGGTCTTAGAATGTTTGGGTATAACTGAATTGTAGATGGTAAAAATAATTTGATATTGTGTTGTGTTTTTTTTGTTGTTTTTAAAAAATTAAAACGGGTCAATTTTCCAAATGTCATAGACTTATTTCTAGATTTCTGTTTTCTTTATCCTTTGGTAACGGAACTTGAGGTCAACGGAAGTTAGAAGTAAGGTATATATAAATATAAATTTTTGCTTTGGACTTGATTTTTATCTCTGTCCACTCTTGCCATGATAAAAAGGCCCACAGCCTACCATGTAGCTGATAAATGGTAGCTTTAAAAAGTCAGTCTCACATTATACAAGTAATTTTAAAAGGAAACAAGCCAAATTTATCTACAGAGCCAATTCCATGTCACTTTTATCTAAAATATGTATGCATGGGATGGACACACCCCATACAACACACTTTTGCAGCTTCACTGGAGGATTTTTGCTTTTCTCTCTAGAGGGTTTCATCTTGCCTTTTTTAAGATTTAAAAATTGAGAAACATTTTGATTTTATATCAATAATATAAGGTACTTTCTAATATTTTGATAGCCATTTTGGGTAGAGTTTGTGTTTTTTGGTGGGGGGGTGGCGGGTTTTGGTCTTCTTTTGAGCATGTACGAGGTTTTTAGCCAGTTTGTGAATAATATGTGAAGCATGTAGTG
The DNA here is from genome assembly GCA_004026545.1 of Mormoops blainvillei. Lineage (NCBI taxonomy): Eukaryota > Metazoa > Chordata > Mammalia > Chiroptera > Mormoopidae > Mormoops > Mormoops blainvillei. Next base: position 23,768 of record PVJD01003053.1, on the reverse strand, counting down.
TTTGAATACTTGCCAAGTTTGAAAAGATAAACACGTGTGTAAATGTATAACTACCCAATTGTATATTCTTGCATTTTTGGGAAGGAAGAGAATCTAAATTTTTTGCACTGTCATATTTTTTGAAAAGCATAAGCCAATATAAATTCAAGTATAGAATAGATGCTCAACTAGCCTCTCTTGAGTACATCAGAAGTACGAGCAATTAGATACCTATTGGGCAGAAATGTGTAGGTGCTCACCAGGCTCCGTTTCCTCCCCTTTGAGGGCAAAGAGCTGGGGGACCTTTGCTGTTCCCGGACCTGGTCTGTAAAAACATCTCCCCCACTCTTAGGAGCTTTCCCCCCACCTGTTGGCTAAATGAGCAGGATGATCTCGGAGGATGACAGTCACACAACCGGAGGAACCTGAGGAGAGTATTGTGATAGAGCTTTTGTCATAGGAAGCCATTGAGACCTGGGGATTTTTCTGTTAAATCAACTAGTGTACTCTAATAACAGATACAGTCAAATCTGATCACAAAACAAACAAACAAAAAAAACAAACCCATTTTTGTTTATACTGAGTAATGGTTTAAACAGACTGGAGCCAGATTACCTGAATTCAAATCCTCACTTCAGCACTTCCCAGCGGTGTGACCTTGGGCATGTTACTTAACCTCTGTCTAGTTGCCATAATGCCTCCTAATGCTTCTTGCTACCTTACCTGTAGTATTTTGAACTGCTCCCCTCATGGAGAAGGCTCAGAAGGAATAGCATCATGACAACTAAAGTAAGGTAGTGACTGCCGATGGGGCAAAGAGTGGGATGTGACGGATTTTTGGAAGCCAAATTACAGTGAGATATTGTAACCAAAAATAAGTGAGGTGAAAAAGGAGGAGTGTAAAGTGACCCCTGCCCCCAGGTCTCTGGCTTCATCACTTGGTTACGGTGGTGTCTTTCAGGTTTCTTAGTAACGGGCACTACTTTCCCTCCGTATGTTCTTTTGGAAGTGGACAAGCCCGGTCTGTAATCGGTAGGAAGGGCATTACGCTCGTCTCCTGGCGGGGTGGGGTATCTACTTACATTATTTGGAGGTCTGTAAAGAAATAAGATTTGTCTCTTTCCCCCCCTTATTGAGTCATTCATTTATATCGCTGTGGATTCGTGAATATTTATTTTATCCTTTGAGTTATAATCTATTCTGTGTGTTGCCTTTTCACTCTCTTGACAGTGTCCTTTGATACACAAAAGTTTTTTTGTGTTTTTTTAATGTTTCATAGGTAGTTGAAAATAATGAGCATTCTCTAATTTGGTGGTGCAGGATTCTATATTTTCACTTTATTGTTCAAATTTTCTATATCCTTACCCATTATTTGATAACTGATCAATAATTGAAAAAAACACTTGTTAAATTTTTCACTATGATTATGGATTTATCATTATGTAAGTATCCTTATCCAGTAGTGCTTTTTGTCAGAAAGCCTCACTTTGCTATTAATATGGCTAGAACACATTTCCTTTTTTAAAAAATTATTTTTCAATTGTAGTTTATGTATATTAGTTTCAGGTGTACAACATAGTGATTAGACATTTATATACCTATGAAGCAATCACCCCAATAAGTGTAGTACCCACCTGGCACCATACATAGTTATCACAATATTTTTTTTTTTAAGATTTTATTTTTAGAGAGAGGGGAAGGGATGGAGAAGGAGGGAGAGAAACGTGCAAGATCGATCGGCTGCCTCTCCCACACCCCAACTGAGGACCTGACCTGCAACCCAGGCATGTGGCCTGACCGGCAATTGAACCTGTGACCTTCCAGTTCACAGGCCGACGCTCAATCCACTGAGCCACACCAGCCCAGATATTACAATATTATTGACTGTATTATCTGTGCTGTATCTCATGTCCCAACAACTATTTCTATAACTGGCAATTTGTACTTCTAAATCCCTTTCACCCTTTTTGTCCATCCCTCCAACCCCCCTCCATCTGGTGACCAATAGTTTTTTCTCTGTATCTATGAGTTTGTTTCTCTTTTGTTTGTTCATTTATTTTGTTTTTAAGAATCCACACATAAGTGAAACCATATGGTTTTTGTCTTTGTCTGTCTGACTTATTTCACTTAGCATGAAACCTTTTAGGTCAGTCCACCCATATTGTCACAAATAGCAAGATTTCATTCTTTTTTATGACTAAATAATATTCTATTGTATATATGTATCACCTCTTTAATAATCTGCCTGTTGATGGACACTTAGGTTGCTTCCATATCTTGACTATTGTAAATAATGCTGCAATGAACATAAGGGTGCATATATCTTTTTGAATTAGTGTTTTGGATTTCTTTAGATATATACCCAGAAGTGGAATGGCTGGGTCATATGGTAGTTCTACTTTTGATTTTTTAAGGAACCTCCATACTGTTTTCCATGGTGTTTGTACCAACTTATAGTCCCACCAACAGTGCACGAGGGTAGAACACATTTCTTTGTGATGACATTTGACTGGTTGGTCCTTTCCCATTTCTTTCTTTTGCTTCTGTGTTATATTTGTAGGAGTGCTGCTTGCGGATGGCATGGAGCTGGAATTATTTTTGATCCCATCTGTGTATCTCTGTCTTTAAACTGGTGCATCCTATCCATCTGTATTTATTGTGATAACTGATACAGTCAAATGTATTTACACCACTATTTTATGTGCTTTTGCTTCTTTTTCGTCCTTTCTCCTGTCTGTGGAATCAACTTCTCTGCTCATCATTGCTTCTTAGACTCTATCCTTTCTCTCTGGATCCTTCCCGGAACATGTCCATTTGTAGTTCTTGCAGGGGTGAGTGAGAAACTTAATATTTATTTGTCTGAAAGTTATTTTGCTGCCACTCCTTAAAGATATATTTTTTCATTATTGCTATTCTTCTTCTTTTTTAAAGATTTTATTTATTTTATTAATACCTTTTAGAGGGGAAGGTAGGGAGAAAGAGAGGAGAGAAAAACATCAATGTGTTGTTGTCTTTCACGTGCCCCCTACTGGGGACCTGGCTCGCAACCCAGGCCTGTGCCCTGACTGGGGAATTGAACTGGCAGTTCTTTGGTTCCCAAGCCGATGCTCAACCCACTGAGCCACACCAGCTGAGGTCATTATTGCTGTTATTCTAAGTGTTGTTCTTTTGTAGGTAATCTAACTTTTTGATCTGGGTTCCTTGGCTACTTCTCTGTAACTTTGGAGCTCTGGAATTTTAGTACAGTGTTTCTGAAGTATGAATTTAATTCATCCTTCTCATGACAGGATGAGGAATATGTGAATTTCTGTCTTTTACCAAGTCTGGAAAATCCCCAGTCATTTTAAAACTCCTTCTGGAACTCCTATTAGTAGTGTTGGCATTTTTATTTTATTTTCCATGTCTTTCAACTTCTCTCATATTTTCCATTTCTTTACTTCTCTGTGATGCATTGTGGACACTTTTAGTTCACAAATTCTTAAGGTATATCTAATGTCATTTTTAGTTCACTAATTCTCTCTTCACATACATTTAATCTGCTATTAATCTATTAACTTTTTTAAAAGAAGGGATTGTTTTGGTAAAACATATGTACAAAAAAAGTGCATAAAACACAAATTTACAACTACATTAAATATTTTAAAGTGAACATCTGTGTAACAATTACCCAGCTCCAGAAAAACTTCAAGCTTTCCCAGAAGCATTTCATGCCCCCTCACAGCCACACACCTTTCTTTCCTCCCAGTTACCACTGTCCTGACTTCATTAAACACGTTCTTGCATCAGCAAACACATACATTGGATCTGCCTTCCTTCGCTTACCACTCTGTTACTGAGATGCCTCTCGATTGTTGCATGTAACTGCAGTTCATTCACGTTCGTTGTTGCTATGTCTGAGGTCGTGTTTCCAATGTTCGGGTTGTTCTTGGTTCCTTTTATTTCCCTATCATTATATGATTTCATTTACATAAAGAACAAAACAGGCAAAGGTATAGAGTTTTATAGGAAGTGTTTTTTGGGCCCCTAAATTACATGAAAGGTTAATGACCTGCTTTTTCAGGATCCAAATTTTACTTACTGTTGAATAAGGAAGCAAAATACAGAATAATACATATAGCATGATCCCATAAAAACAGACATATCTTTGCACTTATGCAACTATACACATATACATATTTATCTATTCAAATAATCCTAGAAGGACTGAGTTGTTACCAGTGGTCACCTCTGCTATGTGGGATGGAGCGGAGTGCAGGAGGGTGGGAAGGTCCATGTCATGTGGGAGGAGTTATGTGGGCAGATACCTTCATGTTTTACTTCTTCCTTTGTTTGCTTATTTATCTACTTTTCCAATAAGAATTTTTTTTTTTCTAAAACAGTATCAGTGAAAGTCATACTATCGGAAGAAGAAAGAAATGAGGCTTTGCTTTGGGGTGTGGCAGGACCCCCCCCCCCCGGGCTCTCCTCTGCTGTGCCTTGGTGGCTGCCATCACCCCCCAAGCCCCTGACCCAGCACAGCAGAGCCAGCGCAAGGCCATCCTAACCCTCTCTTGTATGTTTCAGACACTTTCAGGTTTGGTTTTCGGCTTATGGAAATGACCGTAAATGGCAGTGCTGAAATTCAACACGATATGCCGATTGCAAGCAATTCTAAGAGTCAGGCTGTTGGCCCGTTGAGACTGCGTGGGGCCCAGGGAACACCCAGAGCAATAGGAAAATGTACCCGCTTCCCACATGCCCTGGGAACCAGAGGGATTCCTGACCTTCTCATCTCCCCAGGAGAGGGGGTCAGGGAAGAGGCAGAGAGGCGGAGGGAGAGGTAATTCCTGGGCAAAGGGGGCCCTGCAGAGATCAGAGGCTTCCTTTCTGGCTTCGGCTTCCCTGATCCTAGCAGCCTGCTTCTCAGGCTGCATCCACTGCCAGCACCTCTTTGCCAGTGAAGAGCAGTATTTGCATGCGTCTAACAACGATCTAGTGCTTATTATGTAGGTGTCCATTGCTATGCCTGCAACAACCCCATACAGGGGCCCCATCCCTGTCCTTATCTCACAGGTGAGGACAGAGTCCCCAAGGTGTGAAAACTCTGGCAGTGGCAATGAGAATCATGCCATCCAGCCTGACTCCCCAGGCTGCACTCGTAACCTCTATACGCTGAGGCAGGGCACTGTCATGAGGTGATTCTAGAGTGAGTGTGCACATGACTTGGCCACCCTGTGCAATGGAAAGAGACAGCCACTGGAATAAGACAGTTTCCATTTCGCTTCTGTCCCTGGACAAGCTCCTCTCCTCTTTTGAGCCCAGATATCCACATCTGTAAAATGAGACAATACTTTTCTTTTTGGGTTGTACTGAAAATCAGAAATTGGATGTGTAGAGACCCTACTACCAGCCCCAGCACCGAGACACCCAATAAAAAGCAGCCTTCCTCATCATCCTCATCACCACTTGAACAAAGACATTCCTTTCTCTCCTCTTCCTCATGAGCCACTCCCGGTGGAAACTAGGACAAGACCTCCCCTGCGCCTGCTCAGAGTGGCGAGTGGGCCGAGCTGGGAAAAAGGGGTCTTCGTAAGAGCCCCGCTTTGCACCCGTCCTGCAAGGTGCCCAGGGAGGTGCCCCTTCTCTCCCTCTCCATGGCCACCTCCCTAGTCCAGCCTTATCCAACTAGGAAGGTTTCCTGGTTTCCTGCCTTACTCCTCTGCAATTTGTGACCACGTGGCAGCCATTGAGATCCCTCTCAATGCTTAAGAACCTCCCCCACTTTCTTAGTGCAGCCAACCCCAACCTGGCCTCCTAGTAGACTTCTCCCTTCTCCAGAACACACTGCACCTGTGACGAGTCTGCACCTCTTCAGCACATGGCGGTCCACTGGCCGGAAGGCCCTCCCATCACGCCCCCTTCCTCTGATGGACTCTCACCCACCCCGCTGAGGTCCTGCTCAAATCCTCTGGGACATGCCCACCTAGGGTTAGAGACCCCCTCCTCTGCCTCACCGCCCTGTTCCTCAGGTGTCAATCGGCAGGCTTTAGGGAAAAGTAAGGTAATTTACTGCTTTACAAACCTATCTTCCCTACTATCTTTTCCTACTCTAGGTCAGGGTCTGGGCCCCTCTGCCTGGGGCTGTCACAGTGTCTAGCACATAGCAGGTACTTAGTAAATGCTTAGAATATGAATAGATAAAGACCAGCTGCATCTCAGGAAATGGAAAAACTGTCTAAACCCCACATTTGAGGACTACTGAACTTTGTGACCTTTAAGGCCATTTGCAATAGGTTTTCTGTGTGAAGGCCCTTTATAAACCGTGAAGTGCTGCCCACAAATCTTGGCTCCTGAGACCAGGGTATTGAAGATTCAGGCTGGGGCTACAGATCCTCGGACTCCGGGAGGTTGCGGACCCAGCCCTGGGCCACTCTGTTGAAGCTCGGTCTGAGGCGGAGGAGTTCCAAGCCACTGGTGAGCTCTGGGATGAACGGGGTGCCTGCTCTGGACATGGTCTCCCCCATCAGGGGTCCTCCGAAGGGCATGGGGCTCCTGGGGGAAGAAGAGCAGCAGGAGAGGTGGGCTGGGAGAGGGAAGAGGTGGTAGCGCACTGACATGGAGGTAACTGGTGGGGCCCCTCCCTCCCTCTCTCCAGGCCTCAGTTTCCCCTTCCGTAGAGCGAAGTTTTGTGCTATAACAGGTGTTTCCAGCTCTACCCCTGTTCGGGATGGCTCATTACTTAGAAACAGGGGTGAAGTTTTTAGAGTTTGAATTGGCTTGTCCTAAGCAAAACTCTAGGTTCCCCATAAGTAAGCTCCAGAGGGCAGCGGAGTTGGACTAGGTTTTCTCCTTTGTCTTGTCATCTCCCCTTAGAGCAACATGCCACAAGCTGGAGCGAAAAGGGAGAGTTAGAAAGAGTAGCAGAAGTCAGGGAAGTGCAGATTACCACAGACCTGCATCGCTCACCTATAGGATTGGCAAGAAGAAATAATATGGTAGTGGGGCTGAGTTTCACTCGTATACTTCTGCTGGGAGAGCACACTGGTGCGGCTCCCTGGGAGGCCAATTTAGCAGGATTTTTTAAACCTGAAAATGTGCAGATTCTGTCAACCAGCAGCTCCACCTGTACGCACATGGCTGTGGGAGGCGCGTGCTCATGCGCACAAGGAAGCAGATGTGAGCAGGGATTAGTGACAAGCCAGAAGTGACCCATTCATTGTCCATTGGCAGAGGAATGGACACGATAAATGTAGTACTGTCATGTGACAGGGTATTACACAGCAGCTTAAAAGGAATGAAAAGATCTATATGTATTAAGTAGGGTAGATTTTAAAAAGTATAATGTTGAGTGAAAAATGCAAGCAAATTACAAAAAGAAATGCAAAATATTAAAATGCACACATATACCCTGAAAACAATGCTATACCCCCTATAGCAGTGATTTTCGACGGCTGTGCTGCGGCATGCTGGTTTACCACGAGAAGATATAAAACATACACTTCCTGACTCTCTAGTCCCGGGCATGGAATCCTTTTCCCTTAGGCCATCACATTAAAAAATGATAACAGCCAACACAACAATAGCCGTCCAGTGTGAATGAATCAAAAAAAATTTTTATAAGATCAAAAAAAATTTTTTTTGGTATGTCACAGAATTTTAGCAATTAGTTTATGTGTGCCATGAGATGAAAAGGGTTGAAAATCACTGCCCTAGAGGTATGTAGCCGCCCATAGAAAATGTTCTGGAAACCTACATACCAACCTGACGACAGCGTTACCTTTGGGAAGGAAACTGGGATTGAGGACTGTGAACAAAGGAACCCTACCTTTATTTGTAGTCGCATAGGTTTTTGTTTGTTCGTTTGTTTGTTTAAGAGAATGTAAGTATGTGACTTTAAAACTATTTTTTAATTTTAAGAAAAATAAAAAGAATTGCTCATATGGTGTTTTCCCCACAGCCTGGGACCAATGGGAAGAGGACAGTGCTTACTCCTAGCGTAGAAAAGGAACCTTGGACCAGAATCTGGGTTCCAGGTGGACAGCTCAGCTGGCCCTTCTGCCCCAGAATGATCTGAGTTCAGGGCTCCCTAAGACCCTCCTGCTGGTGAGAATGTGCCTCGGTCTGTCATATGAGGTATCGGATGGATGGGGCTGCAACCTGAACTGGCTGGCCTGGAAGTTGGCTGTCAGGGCTGAATGTCTGAAGAGGGTTTTAAATAGCTGGGCAGACAGGGTCTGCAGTCCCCAGGAGGTGAGAGAGCACAGTCCTGGCTGGCGAGAAACCCCAGAACATCTGCCAGTGGCTCGTGGCTCCCACAGCGCCTGTCGGGTATAATTCTTTCTGTCAGGGCCCGCCTTGGCTTTGAGGGCAGTCACATCTCAAAGCCCATCACCCCCAGTTCCTTCAGCCCTTCCTCAAGAGGGCCCAGTCTCCAGGCCCAGCCAGGTCCTGGCACCACCCATCAGTCTTTGTCAGACAGACACAGTCTGCAGGCATGGTCTGAGCAGGTGCCAGGGGGGCTGGACTGTGGCCTCCTCTCGGCAGACCCCCACTTTCACACTTACTGCAGTGAGGAGCATTTTTCAGAAATAGCATCAGACCGAGGAGGCCCGCAGCAATTGAGATCCATCCCCCCGCCCAAGGCCTCCCTCCAGTGCCGAGCTCCTGTCTCGACTCCTATGATTTGCTTTGGGGCTCTTGGAGCAGAATGTTAAATACATCCCTTTATTCCCCATTAGCTTTTCCAACTATCATTTCTATCTGTAAATAATAATAATAGCAGCTATTATTCACTGCGAGCTTACTGCTTGCCAGAACTTTTGCCTGTGGCTTCTCATGCCATCCTCGCAGCGATCTTATGAAGTAGGTACCGTAGTACTCTCATTTCACAGATGGGGAAATGGAGGTTCAGAGAAGTTGAGTCACTTTCCCAAGGTCACACAGCCCAGTAAGGAGTCTGAATTTAAGCCCACATCGAGGCCCCATGCTCTAAACAGCACAAACCACTCCTCTGTGGCCCTCATTCTCTGTTTTGGCACAGCCTCAAAACCATTTTCCAGGTCATTGATGAAAATGAGGAAAAGGCTGAGCTACCTAGGACTGGTGAGATCTGGGGCTCCCACCCTGGAAGGATGCGTTCCTCCATGTGCATCAAAGAAGTGGCGCACAGCGGTGATGGGGAACAAGAAACCAGGCTCTGGAGTCACAGAGTCCAGACTTGGACCCCAGCCCCGCCCTGTTTCCTTGCTTGGCGACTTTGGGCAGGTCGCTGATATTCCTGAGTGGGTCTCCTCACAGGCAGAATAAGAAAAACTGTAGCACCTGCCCCACCCTGTTGTGGGGAGGATCCAGTGAGATGCGTGGCACATACCCTGTACGTTCATTGAGCACCTACTGTGTGCTGAGGGGAGAGTTCTTTTAAGTTCTAGCAAAAGCTCAATAAATGTTTATGATGCGTTCGGGTATAGCCTGGCGGGTAGCAAGTATTCCGCAAATGCAGCTACTGCTGTGGCTGTGACTGGCACCCGTGCACCCTCCTGCAGTCTCTCCGAGCTGCCCGCCCCGCCTTACTTGTTGAAATTCCGATACTCCGCAGGGCTGGGGGTGTGACTTCGGCCACCGCTCTGGTAATCCCGGTAGCTGACAAACTCCTGCCACGGGCAGCGGTAGCCCTTGGGGATGACCGTGTGGTTGAACTTCTCTGGCGGGACGCTCTTGAGAGGCTCAGCATAGCCTGCAGGTAGAGCAGGGCGCGTGGCTTCCTTTCGCCCTCGGACCCCACTCCCTCCGCCCACCCCATGGATGCGTTTGCGGGAGGGAAGACTGAAACTGGGAAAGGGGAATGGGAGGATGTGACTGCAAAAGTCGATCCAGCAAAAGGCACCCTTTCCCATCCCTGGAAACCGGACTGGAGCAGGGAATCATGAACTGGGTTGCAGATTCTAGTTTTGCCTGGGACTCGATCTCGCTGTGTGACCCGGGGCGCCTTGCTGCCCCGCTTTGGTCTTCCGTTAGGTCCATGGACCCATGCGTGTGTGGGAAGGGAAGGGAGTGGACTAGCCGCTCTCTGGGCTCTCTTCCCGCCCCGAGGTGGAGCAGGTCCAGTTCCGGTTCCCCCTCCCTCGCTGTGGGCTCTGGTCCCGGACTGGAAGCCACTCACCTGGTGCCAGGGCACTGGGGCTGGGGGCGCGTTCCACCTGGGAAGCTGCGGGCTGGGCGTCCTCCGGGTCCCCAGACGAGGCAGGGAAGATGTGGAGCTCGGAGCGGTAGTTCTGCTCCTCCGGGCCATTAGCAAGCTGGGCACAGGGTGGGCGCTCAGCGGCGATGGAGAGTGGCCTTGGAGTCTAGGCCCCATCCCCAGGTACCCTTTCTGTGAGTCTCCCTCTATGGCGACCTTCCCCTGCACCTTTGTTCCTGTCACCTTCCCCTTGGTGCTTCCAGCCACCATCTGTGCAGGGCTGGTAGCAAATAAACCTCAGGGAAGCTCAGCAAGGGGGGCCAAGGATCACCCTCTACTGAAAAAAGGGGGGCACATGATCCTAGCACCTTACCCCCCAGGGGCTCGGGGTGGGGGTATGAATTAATAGTGCAGAGCCCCAAATCTGGTACCCAGGACAGGGTGATGCTCTATATATGTTAGTTACTATCATAATATTAACCCTGGACAGATAACCTGCCTGAACCTCAGTTTCCTTCTCTGTAAAATGGAGATGATGATGATAATTATATCACTTTCTGCAGGGGTGGATTTAACGGCAGGCCCACCGGGCACGCACCCTTGGCCCCGACTTTTGAAGGCATGTATTTTTATTTTCCCTCTCTCTCTCTTTTTTTTAAGGGGCCCGATATTTTCTTCTGCGCCGGGGGCCTCAGCCGACCTTAATCTGCCTCTGACTTTCTGAGCAGAAAAGGAGCTGATAACATGTAAAGGAATTAGCTGGCAGAGTCTTAGGCACATAGCGAAGGTAAGTGTTTTGTCATCTTTTTTATTCTGCTGTATGGCTCCTTCTCCGTGGCTCCTGTCTTGCCCAGAGATTGGGGGGAGCAGGGACGAAATGCCCTGCGCTCACCAGAAGTGCCTGTAACTGCCGGCTGCCTTTTCGAAGCCTGAGGATAAACCATCCTTTGCCCCTTTCTCTGCCAGCCAGCTGTTCCACAGCCTTTTCCTTCTTCCAGTGGCACACTTCCAGTGTTTCCCATCTTAGATCAAGTCTAATCTAAGTCTTGCTGGCTGCAAATTAGGCCCAGAGCACATACCTATTCTTCGGTATTATTTGTGGGAGCCGGAGCCCCTTTGCTCCGCAGCTCCTCCTGCCTGTTCCACTTCATGTTTTGTATCTAGAGAGAGGTGCCTACAGAGGTTAACAGTTTCCTGGGGTCACACAGCAAGGCGGGGGCTCAGTCTGATGGGACCATCACAGCCTTCCCAAGCTGGGGCAGCAGAGACTCCGCAGGGGCCAGAGGTCCTCACCTGGTTCGCTATCTCGGCTTAGGCAAACCACTGGCCTTCTCTGGGCCTCAGTTTCCCTGTGGGCACAATGGAACTTACTGGCCGCTGGCTGGCCGTGAGCTCCAAGGTGAACTTCTGCACGCGGCGCCGCCTCTTCTGGAAGAGGAGCGATCCTCGGTTGTTGCGCAGTGATAGCTCCTCCATCATTAAGTCCTGGGGCACGCTCAGCTTCTTGCCCAGGTCCAGCAAGGGGGCTGCAGGGAGAGGCGGGAGGGGGCTCTTATTACCTAGCCTTCAGGTCACTGAGAGCCTCCACTGAGGCAAACTCCTGGCAGCGCTGACCGCTGCCTATGAGAACCCCGGCTTCTCCCCACACTTGCCAGCACCGAGTGTCATCATTCAGTGGACTCTGCCCGTCTGGTGGGCAGAAATGACACCTCAGGGTTTAATTTGCATGTGTTTGGTACTCAGTGAAATCAAGCACCGTTTCATGTGTTCTTTGGCCATTTGCATTTCTTTATTCTATGGATATCCTGGGCAGCTCTTTGCCTAGAGTGGTGGAGATAGTGCGAAATGGTCAGATTCTAGATACCTTTTGAAGGTAAGCCATGGGTACGGGGTATGAGAGAGAGAGGGGCGGAAGATGCTGGCAGGCTCTCTGGCCTGAGTCACCAGAAGGACAGAGGGACTACCACCCTGAGATGGGGGGGCGGGGTCTGGAGTTCAGTTTTATACCTGTTCTTTTAACTGTAAAATAGCCTCTTATGATTACAAAACATTATATATGTGCATTGAAGAAAGTTGGAAAATACAGATATAAGAGAAAGAAAAATACCGTTTTATACCACTCGGAGATTGCCACTATTAACATCTCAGTATGCATCCTTTGATATCTTTTTCAATGACTCTATATTCATATATGAGTTTTTAACTGAAATAAAAATCATAGCCTACATGTTTTGTAAGTTTTTAAATCAATTAAAGATCTCCACCTTTCCACGTGAACAGATTTTTGTTCTCTATCACGCTTACTCCATATTTAAAGCCCCCTAATTTTCTTCAAACTTGGATATACATCCAAGTGGAGAGCCTCAGGCTCACGGGAGAAGGTAGACCTGCGGTAAAGGTTGGGGCATCACGAGCTCATCAGCGGTGTTTGTTGTGTTGTTTTCAGTGAAGAGCTTTGCATTTATTTCTCTTCTTAGTAGTTAGGACTTTAGCTGCTTTACATCCTGGGGCCCCCAACATTTAGACTGAGGAAGTGAGAAACTGAACCTGGGCGCTGGGCAGGAGCGCTCAGTGAGGCGGAAGGAAATCGAGGGTGTGGAGTCCTGGAAACCAAAGGGCGAAAGCATTTTGGGGGAGATGGGTGACCGATGGAGTCGCATGCTGCTGGTGTGTCAAGTAACATGAGGGCTAAACGAATCGTGATCTTTACTAACATGTGGTTACTATTGGTGATCTTCACGCAAAGAGTTGCTGGGGAGTATTGGGTGTAAAAGGCTTATTGGAAAGAGCTCAAGAGAAAATGGACAGAGGAACAGTTTGACCACACCCCCAGGAAGCAATGAGCCAAATCTAGGAGGTGGAACCTTCTACAGGGCAACTGGCCTGGCTTCTTCAAAGGAGTGAATGACATGGGAAAAATAAGTGAGGGTTGTTTTAGATTAAAGGAGATTTAGGAGACATAGCAACCAAATAAAAACAGTGGCCCTTGTTTGGATCTTCATTATAACAAAATAGAAAATTGGAAAGTAGGAAGAAAGTAGAAAGTTGACTATGGGACTGGTTATTAGATAGTATTCAGTCAATATTGCTAATTTGGCTCTGTGTGCTAATTTCTTTGTGGCATGTAAGGAAATGTCCTTTTTATGATTTTGATGGATTCAGAAGTATTTGGAGCATGAAATGACATGCAATTTTGGATTTGCTTTGGATTCCAAGAATAGAAGGAGGGTCATGGGGTTTTGCACTTTGTATTTCTATGTACGTTTGGAAGTTGGCTTGATAAGACATTAAAAAGAGATAAAGCAGGGTAGAAAGCAGGGTCAGCTGCTTTGGGGAGCTGTACTGTTAAGTGACCATGGCTGAAGGCAGGTGTGGAAGCCAGGGGGTTATTTGTTTGTTTGTTTGTTTGTTTTTAAAGAAGGAGCAGTAACAGCATGTTTGTGAGTTGATGGGAAAATCTGACAGTGCAATAGAGAGAGAGGAGTCCTTGAGCTGGAGAAAGGGAGGGGAAGGGTGTCTGGTGCCCACCTAGAAGGGTTAGCTTCAGGCAGGGGCAAGGAGGGTTCATCTACCATATCAGGAAGGAAAACTGAGAATGTGGACACAGAGGCAAGCAAGTGGACAGGCATGGAGGGGGCAACTTGCAGATACTCTCTTTTGGTGGTTTGACTTTTCTCAGTGAAATAAGAAGGAAGGTCATTAGTTGAGAATGAAGATGGCAGAGGAGATACTGGAGGCTTGAGGAGAGAGGTTGCTGAAGTTGTCTGAGAGCAGTGTGAGAGGGGGACCAGGTCAGAAAGATGGAAGTGATCGCTGGGCAGCCCTGAGACCATTCGGGGGCTGTGACTTATTCCATTCAAGGCTGGATTCCTAAACAGCCTTTTTAAAGAGGAGGTTAAGGTTTTTTTCATTCTTTCAGCACAATTAGAGAGAGCACCTTCTACATGTTGAGGGCAGAAATAAATCCACTGTCCATTAAAAGGGGGGAAAGTAAGTTTCAGAAGAATTTGTATTCTAAGGTCCCACTCATATATTTAAAAAAATAAATATGTGCTCATGCAAGGAGATATACCTACTATTAGCAGTGATGACTTATGGGACATAGGAAAGAGGAGGGCTGGAAGTTGCACTGTTTTTAACAAAAAAATGTATTGCACACTTAAAAATATAAAAGACTATACATAAATTCATAACAATAATGGTGTTTTTATTATTATTACTCTACAATGGGTATTGTTTGGTAGCAAAACTATGAGTTTTTTCTCTTTCTGCTTTTCTTTAGTTTCAAAATTGTCTTTAATTATTACCCTAGCCATAGTCAACAATTCATGTATTTCCAGTCTGGCATAAATGATGTGTGTCAATATTTGGGGGTCTAACTAATTACTTAGACCCAAAAAGAGAGAATGCATGGCCCAATTCTTCTAGTTAGAGCATAAACACTTCATGAAGTTTGTGTATTTCAGTGCACGAAGTCATGGAATAAAAGAAAAGAAACTTGACTCCAACAAAGGGAGGCAAGAACATACAAAATAGGTTAAAAGGGTGACTCACATTCTCAACATGATTAAGTGCTTCTTAGGAGGCCACACCTAGCAGTAGCCTTAGGTGAGGGTTTATCAGAGCTTGTCCCCCTGTGTCGGAAGCACCTGGGTGCTTGTCTAAAAGGCAAATGGATGGCTCCCTCCCCAGGGCCACTAATCAGAATCCCTGGAGTGGACACCGGGAATCTGCATTTAACCCACCATGATTCACACGAAAGTTTGAGAGGCCTGACTTAGTTGAATTCGTTTTTAAAATACTTGAAACGCTCTAAAGTAGGCCAAATAAACAGACTCCAAAATTATGCAAAGAGCTCTGGAAGAGGTCTTATAAAGTTGATAAACCTGTATTTTAGATGGTTTATTCTCTGAACGAGTTGGCTTTTAAATGAAATGGTCTGTGTCCAGCTGAGTAGCCTGCTCTTGCCACACTGCCCTACTCTCCCCTGCCCCTTGTCAGGGGCTCCATGAGACACACAGTTTCAAAAAGCAAGGACAAGTGCGTGGGTGCTTGGGGCTACATTTAAGGTTGGATCTGGGATCGGAGCCTGCAGAGCTCCATTTGGGGCTGAGAGAAGGACCTAGCTGGGGCCAGGCCCGGTCTAGGGCCCAGGTGGCAGATTTCCCAGGCACTCCCTTGGGGCTGACCTGGAGCTCACACCTCTTTTTGGAGGACTGGGGCCAGCAGGCCTGAGTGGCTACAATCTGGAGCCAAGGAAGGATGGGGTCTGGGGAATGCATGAGTGCTGAGCCCACCTTACCTGGTCCAGCTTGGTCACCCATGGCAGCCGTCGCTGGCTCCTTCTGCTCCTTGGGGATCATCCTGTAGATGAGATGATCCACAGATGGGCCAGGCCGCCTCCATTGCCCTCCCAGACCTCCTCTAAGTCCCTGGCCCACCCAATCCTGCCCACCCCAAAGGCTCGGGCAAGGGCTGTCTGAGCTGGCAGGGCCTTTGGGGCCTCTCTGTGCGGAGGAGGAGGCTGAGGTCCAGGGAGGGTGGGGGAGATGCTCACTCTTCCATGCACTAGGGACGTACTCTCTCTTCAGGGCGTAATAATAGCTGGCAGGCTAGGGGCCGGGGAGGTGGGGATCTCCAGCTGTTTTCTTTTGCTGACTCAGGTGAGCTCTGATCAGCGGTTGAAAGAGGTTGGGTGTTTACATCAGGGGGACACGGGGTCTGGGTGCGCAGGCTGGGGTGATACTGGGGTCTGCAAGGCTGGCCCTCCCCTTGGTCCTAAGGCTTGAGGGGACAGGTTGATCCAAGGAAGCTGAAAAAACCATCACCCCCTTCCTCTACTTGGAGCTTGCATGATGCTCTCTTTTATTAATATTTTTATTTTTAAATTAGAGTTGACATACAATATTATGGAGTGATTAGACATTTATAAACTTACAAAGCGATCACCCCAATAAGTCTAGTACCCCTTGATGCTCTTTTCTTTCCCACCCCTCTCTTTCTCCTCTGCCTCTAACTCCCCATTTGTATCTCATGGCACTTTCCAGGAAATTTACAAATAAAATGAGACCCCCAAGCCCTTGCAGGCCCCAAGTCCAGACCCCCTCACTTGCCCCCAAAAGAGAAGACAGAGGCCATGAGCCCCCTGACAGACTGCAGACCCCTGTGCCCCTCTGCTTTGCTTCCAGGTTTTTTCCATATCCCTTCCTTTAGAAAAACAATCTGCCTCTGTCTGTACCCCCAACACCCACTCCCAGCCTAGATCACTGGGCACTGAGCTGGGTGACCTGGCATCTAATCGGTGAACCTGACCCCCTCTGTAATTGTGAGCAAGTTGTTTTCCAGCTCTGTGACTCAGTTCCCCACTCTGTAACATAGGGGGTTGGGCTAGATCATGGGGATCCATGGATGGGCTTAGAGAGCATCCACGAGCCCCCAAAACTGGATGCAAACATGCGCGTGTCTACATGAGTTTGGGGTGAAGGTCATAAGATGACGGAGAATGCTCCAACTGTGACCCCCGAGGACTCTGCAGTCTGCAGATCTGTTTCTTGATAAATACCGCCCCCACACACAGAAATTCACAGATGCTCAGAAGGGCCCCTCATTTTCCAGACTGGGACCCTGCTTCCCTCTACTACCTGAAGATCTTGGAGTCCTAAGCACAGAGAGCCATTACCTATTCCTACCTTAAGTCCTAGTCACCCCTACTCCATTTAACCTAGAGTAACCTAGGGCTTAGATTCCCTCCATCCGCAACTCAGGATTCGGGTTTCCAAGAGGCCCCGTGCTCCCCAGACCCTCTGTAGGGCCTTTCATCTGCTTGGACAGAAAGGAGCTCTGCGAATTGGTTCACATCCTCCACCCACTCCCCACAGCGCCTCAAGTTCCCCTAGGATCCTGGTACCTGAGAGATGGGACCACAGTGGGCAGAGAGGGTGCGAGACCCTCAAGATTAACACCTCTGTCGGGAAGCTGAAAGTTGAGTGGTCGGTGTTCGTACAGCGGTCAGGCGGTCAGTGAGCAGAGCGTGCCCTGCAGTCAGCTCCGGTCTCAGCTGACGAGAATCGTCCCTGCCTTGTCCTGGCTCACAGCCTTATTTCGGGCTGCAACAGGATCCAGGGACAGATGCTAAAAGCACCAGGCCCCAGGGAAGACAGGTGTCCTAGCAGCAGGCCCTTGCCGACAGAAGCGTTTGTCTGCACATGGACACACACGCGTTCATATGCGCACACCAAAGTCACCTGGAAATGCTGAGAGTTGCCCGTCACTTGAGCTTGCTAATTGTATCCTTAGTGCCTAGAAAGGGGCCTGATAGGATCACCACAGATATTTGTTGGATGGATGGAGGGATGGATGAGTGAATGAATTGTCCTTCGATGTCTTTGTTTGACGTACTTATTCTTCCTTTCCTGCCTTCACTTCTTCCTTCTTCTTTCCCTCCTTCCTTCTTCTCTCTCTTCCTCTACCTTCTCACAGTCTCTGCTCCTCTCTCTATGGACTGAAAATAAATAAGGCAGGACTCTGTGCGCAAGGAGCTAAGCCAGGCCCAAATCGGGCCCGTAAATAAGCCTTTGAGATGCATCATGGGAAGTGCTAGGGAGCATCCAGGGGAGGGTGCCACCAGCTTGGCCCGGGGGCGGGGAAGGCTTCCCAGAGGAGGAGATATTTGAGCTGGGCCTTGAAGGCTGAGTGGGAGTTCACTGGGCAGAGAGAGGGCACAGAAATTGTAGGCGGAGGCTGAGTCACGTATGAGGATGGTAGGGGGTTGGCAAGTAGAACCAGAACTGAGGGTGAGGAGGGGAGTGCTGAGAGATGAGGCCAGGCAGGTGGGCGGGGGCCAGATCATAGCAAGCTTTTCAAAAGGCAAGTGTGCTTTATAAAGAGCCGTTGAAGAGTTTAAAGCGGTGAAATGGAGTGGTCAGGCTGGCATTTTTCCAAAGACGTCTCTGGCTACCATATGGAAAATGATGAGGGCGGACTGGACTGGAGGCAGGCCTTCCCTGCGGTCAGGGGACGGATGGGGGTGACTGACGGAGCAGTGACAGGGGGCATCTGGAGGAGAAGAGCGACTTGGGGGTGCTGGGGAATCCCCAGGTCCTGGAGACTGAATGCAGGAGGTGAGGAAAGGGCCAGTTCCGTGTCTGGCTTAGGTGACAAAGAAAGGTAACAGGACAGGAGCAGATTAGGGTCGGTGGGGGTGGTGCAGATACCGAATTCATTTGGGGACGAGCTTGGTTTGAGTTGTCTGGGGACTAAGACCAGGAGGCAGGGGGATACTGCGTTCCGGGGAGGTTCCAGCTAAAGGTAAAGATTGAGAGGTGTACCAACCACTCCCATGGGAGGGGGGCACCAGCAGGCATGCCCTGCGTCCAGAGCAGGGAACATCTCTACCTGTGCGACCCGACACTGTCCAAGGGCATGTGTCTGACCATTTCGTAGGAAGAAGGCTGGACTCCACTGTGGGCTCCCTGCACTTGTCTTCCTGCCTCTGCAGGGCCTAAGCCTCTGGACGGGAAGGCGAGGAAGGTCCCCAGGGCAGGCTTGACCTTTCCCAGGACTGCGGTCATAAGTCCCCTTCTCAGGGCTAAGGATGACCCCATCAGGAGAGGAACACTCCAGTGGTCTCAATCCTGAGCTCACTGGGTTGTCTGGACTTGGACGTGATCTCCTCCTGCCTGGAGCCCTGATCTGCCAGGAGGAAGCAGCCCCAGAGCACTGGGTCCTGCCCCAGCTTGGCCCTGCGCACACCAGTAACAGTGCCGTGTGGTCAGGGCCTGGGCGACACCACCCGGACATATCACCTAGCCCAGCGCACTCATTACACAAATAGGGAAACTGAGGCCTAGAGAAGGAGTGGGCTTACCCAGGGGCACCTGGCTAGTAGACAACAGAACCAGGACTTCAACTCAGTGACTTCTTCTATGGCCTGGAGTTTTTCCATTGTTCCCTTTCTCTCCGCATGGTTGCTACTTCCCAAGCTCCCATCCCATGTGTGTTAAACATTCTCATCCATCCGGAGTCCCATGAACTGTCCCATGGTTGGGGAGAAGGGAGGGGCTTTAGACACAGCTGAAATTGACCCAGGAGGCAGAAGGATGCAGGAAGCATTTATTTTGGGCCAGAGCTGAATTCTATAGGAGGCAAGAGACGGGACACAGGCAATCTCTAGTGGGTTAGAGGAGAGTACTGGGGGAGAAGGCAGTGAGAGGAGGGAACAGCCAGACAGAACTGCAGCTTTCCAAGGCTGCCTCCTGCTGGCTCTTTGTGGATATGCAGGTAGAAGTAGATATTCTATGCCACCTCATCAACCAGTGGCCTAACAGTGTCTCTTCTCTGAAACAGGCCTTAGTCCATCTTCTACGCTACAAGGGACCCTGAAGCACGTGAGGACTTCGGTAAATGTGGTCACTCATCATTGACCAAGCCGGAGCACCCACTCACCTTCCCACCATCGGGGCCTTTGTTCCCAATCCTTAGACCCTTGGTACCCTCTGGGATCCCTTCTTTATTCCAAAGCACCCCACCCACAACCTGACCCCCAGGTTCTCCTAGCCTCACTTAAGGGTTCCAGGTCTAACAAGTAAATTTGGGTTAGGGTAAGTCTATCCATAACCCCACATCACACTCTGTTCTTCATCTTTAGCAACATCCTGGTATCCTTTCACCTATGCATCTTTGATCCTCAGCCAATTCTGCCCCGCCCCCCTCACCTGTAACCCTGCACTTAATATCCTGAAGCAGATATTCTGATCCTCTAGAGGGCACCACCAGCCAACTCTGGAAACTGTTGAACCAGTGCCTCCCTCCCTTCCTAATACTGTGGAATGCATTTCAGGCCTGGAAGAGCCCTCAGAGGTCATCTGAGCCAAACCATTTTCTACTAGAATCTCCTCTATGAATCCTGGCCACTGCTTGCATACCTCCCGTGACAAGGAGCTCTTTGCCTCCCTCTTTCCATACAGACAACCTCAAACTCAGGGCCAGCAGGTAAAGCCGCAGGCTAGCAGAAAGCTCCATGTCACCCTGAAAGGGCTAGCATGAAAGGGTCCAGAAGGGACAGATGGGTTGGAGGGTCTTAGTGCATTCCTGGAGGCCCGAGTCCGGGGCCTGGGGGAAATCATTGCCTTACAGCACTCTTCTCCGGCCGCAGATAAGATGCCCCCCGCAGTCTGAGCTGGGGCGGAGAGAAGCCTAAGAGGGATCTGGGAGGAGGAATCTTCTTGTCTCTTCTCTCCAGAGGAGCCGGGCACCTTGAGCTGGCCTGGGAGACCTGTCTAAAGGTCACCATGGTAAAAATAGAGCTTGTCTGGACAGGGATGGAAAACAGCTGTTACTGCCTGGGACTTGGAGCCAGGAAGGCGGATGGTCAAGCCAGGACCTGGACAGGGACCTTAGGCCTAGGATCTTTTGAACACACCCCTCATTTGCCAGACTCCAGAGAGCAGAGCCAGGAAGAGATGGAGGAGTATGGAATCCTGGGATGCAGCAAGTCCAGGGGTTCGAGTACACAACCGTGCGTTTTCCAAGGCACGTGTGTGTACTGATGGGAGGGGGCATTTAGAGCGTTGGTGGTTGCTGTGGCCAAATCCCCACTAAACAGATGGGAAAGCTGAGGGTCAGGTAGAGGAAGGATCTTGTCCAGGTTCACACAATGACTTGAATGATAGAGTTAGGGCTTTATCAGTACCCCACCCTCAAGCCCAGAGCTCTCCTGCCTGACCCCTTATTTCTAGGGCTGTCCAAACAAGCCAGACCCCCTGGGGACATGGTGCTGAAGTATCCCAAGCCTGACGACTCTTCTTTCCAGCTCGGCCCTCCCGGGGTAGGGGATGGGTTGGGGACGGGGGAGGCTTTAGGTGGTGCAGGAGGCCTCGGCGGGGAGGCTGCCACGCTTCAGCCTCAGGCTCCCGTTCCACCCACGGGGACAGATGTTGTAGCCAAGGATGCCGGGCGACTTCGCCCCGGAGTCCTCGGAGTCGAGGGACACGTCGGAGTCCGTGGGCGAGCGGCGATAGGGGAAAGGCCTGGACGGTGCGGGCAGGGGGCTGCGGGGGCTGGCGCAAGGGGAGGGCCCCGCCAGCAGCGGGCTCCGCGGGATTGGGGCGAAGGTGGCCCCGGGGGTGGCTGCGGGGCCCGGGCGAGCAGGCTGCGGCGAGCGCATGCGCGGCGGCGGCGGCGGCGGCGCCCTAGGTGGGGAGAAGGGCCGCAGGCTCTCGGCGCCCGCCGGCCGCGGGGAGGCACTCTTGCGCCGGGCCGCGTTGATTATGTTTCGCGCCAGGAGAGCCTGCAGCTGGCGGCTGGGGGGCCGCACCTCGGCCTCGGGTCGTTGCGGGGATACTGAGCGCTCGCTCCACGAAGGGGACATGGGTGGCGGCGGCGGCAGTGGCGGGGGGCTGCTCATGCTGCTCCCGCGGCCTGGCTCCCACGGCCGCGGGCTCACCCAGCCGTCCAGGCTGCTGGGGGGCCTGGACGTGCCCGGCGTCCAGGGCGGGGAGGTGGGCAGGCTCTCTCGGCGGTCCTGAGAAGAGAGCAGAGACGGTGGGGGCAAGCGTTAGTGTTGGGGTCCTCCATACAGGGATTTGGGAAGGATCAAGTTTGATTTGTCCATTGTACAGTCAGAGAAGCCAGCGACCAAAGGCTGGTAGTGCCTGCAATAAAATGTGCCCCTACTCTGCCCAGATGAGTGGAAAAGCCCATGCTGCCTGCCCATGCTGCCTGCCCCTGCGCTTAACGGCGAGGCAGCTGTCTGACCTGGTGGTTAAGAACTCTCAATTTGGAGACAGACCCCTGTCCTTTCTGAATGAACTCGGGCAGGTTGCTTCAACTGCAGAAGCAACCGGAAACCTCTGGACTTCATTTTCCTCCTCTGTAAAATGGGGTCTAATATCAGCACGTAATATATGGGGTTGTTGTGAGAATCGGATGAGATAACTAACGTAAAACACTATTACATGTATTAGAAGATTCCCTGGAAGAAAAAAAGTGCTCACTAGGTGTCATTTACCCTAAGGAAATGCTGGAAGGATTCACATGGAACTAACCAAAGTTGTTCCTTAGGAAATAGGGTGAATCAGGGGAAGTATACAGCCACAGGGGTGGGAATAAGGCTTTTAATGTATTACTTTTTATGTAAATTTAGGTCTTTGAACCACATGGATGTATTATCTATTCAAAAATTTTAAACGAAAGCATTGATCATTATTTTCAAGGTCGGACTTAGACAAAGGCCCTCTCAGCCCCATCCCCATTGCTATGTTGCCATGGTTGCCTTCTAATTTTTCCTTGGATGCCTTGAACTGGGAGGAAGTTCCCACTGACAGATGGAAACACAAAAGGAAGTTGGGTCAGTCCTCCTTGGCAGCACATTCCCCGCACTGGACTTCTTGGCAGGATGGGGTAGGGAGTGTGACATCTTCGAGGTTATAAAGCACTGGTCTTTACACTATCATATTTGTTTCCTACCTGCTTAGGGACTTCTAACCTACAAGGTTCAGCCTCGTACTTTGTCTCTCATGAGATCCACACAACAGACTGGTGAGGTAGCTGGCATTCTAGCACCCATTTTGCAATGATGAAGATGAAGTTCAGAGATGTTAAATAGCTATTCCGTATGTACTGCCCACCAAGAAGTGTGTGTGTGTGTGTGTGTGTGTGCACGCACCAGTGGCTATTTACTGCTTGAAGGATACATCACACTTCAACAGTTTGAACTGGTATGAAAGTGCAGGGAGTGGGATCCATGCCTAGCATGTCTCTGTTAAACCATCCAACCATTTATCCAATCAGATTTCAGCAAGAAACCAGTCCACTCAGGCTTCAGTGCAATCCAGTTCACCACCAGCCAGCCCTCAGAGTCCAGAACTAGCTAGTCCATTCGGTGCCTCCCACCCAATCGAAATCTAGATCCGTTCATAACATCCATTCTCTAATCCAGCCAGCAATTAGCCACAGCCAAGCCATTCAGCCTCTCATGCAATCAGAATCTAATTTCTCCCAATCAAAAGGAAGCAATAGACAAAGTATATGATTTCTCCAAGGCAGCAGCTTGCTAGATGAGTAGAGACTTAGAATATTAGCCCATTAGCCTGAAGAGAAATGTTGTACAGGAGTTTTTCATGGGATGGTAATACTGGAGTGACCCAAGACCCCAGTCATCAAGTAGGAAAGTTCAAGCTCGGCATGGGATCCACCCCTTTTACTCCCAAGGTCAGAGCTGAGTATACATGAGCCAGAGACACCAGGAGCTGCTCTGTCTATGCGATATCCCAGGAAATTTGTGGTCAGCGCAGCTGAGGGAAGTGGGGCCAAGAGTTCATGATCAAAGCCCATCGACGTGCATTGAGGCAGAGCAACCCGGGCTCGCTCTTCAGCCAGAAGAGTAGTCTGAGGTGGGTGAGGGGAGCGGGGCACAGGCTGTGTTAACTGTTTGAAATCTCTAACGGTTCATTGTCCCTGCCTTTGGTGGCCACAAGGGGAAGGCTAGGACCAGCAGGTGGAAGGAGTAACAGGATTGACTGCTCCAGCCTGGATTGGAATGTTGGGGGCAGTGGTTAGCAGCTCCTCATCGTTTGGAGATGGGCCAGAGTCTGACCTCATCTGAACTGCCAGGGCTAGATACTGACTCTGTGTG